>BDUI01004981.1:42979-54055 GCA_002335545.1 Apodemus speciosus
TTCTTTTGTGATTGGGTTACCTCACTCAGGATGATATTTTCTAGTTCCATCCATTTGCCTAAGAATCTCATGAAGTCATTGTTTTTAATAGCTGAATAGTATTCCATTGTATATATGTAATACAGTTTCTGTATCCATTCCTCTGTTGAAGCACATCTGAGTTCTTTCCAGCTTCTGGCTATCATAAAAAAGGCTTCTATGAACATAGTGGAGCATGTGTCCTTGTTATACGTTGGAGTATCTTCTGCATATACCCAGGAGTGGTATAGCTGGGTCCTCCTGTAGTACTATGTCCAATTTTCTGAGGAACCACCAAACTGATTTCCAGAGTGGTTGTACCAGCTTGCAATCCCACCAGCAATGGARGAGAGTTCTCTACATCCTTGCCAGCTTCTTCTGTCTCATGAGTTTTTGGTTTTAGACATTCTGACTGGTCTGAGGGCTGTTTTGATTTGCATTTCCCTGATGACTAAGGATGTTGAACATTTCTTTAGGTGCTTCTCAGCCATTCAATATTCCTCAGCTGAGAATTCTTTGTTTAGCTTTGTAACCCATTTTATAGGGTTATTTGGTTCTCTGGAATCTAACTTCTTGAGTTCTTTGTATATATTGGATATTGGCCCTCTCTAGGATATAGGGTTAGTAAAGATCTTTTTCCAATCTGTTTGTTGCCATTTTGTCCTTTGAACAATGTCCTTTGCCTTACAGAAACTTTGCAATTTTATGAGGTCCCATTTGTCAATTCTTGATCTTAGAGCATAAGCTATTAGTGTTCTGTTCAGGAAATTTTCCCCTGTGCCCATGTGCCTGAGGCTCTTCCCCACTTTCTTTTCTATACGTTTCAATGAATCTGGTTTTATATGGAGGTCCTTGAAACAATTGGACTTGAACTTTGGACAAGGAGATAAAGATGGATGTGGAGAAAGAGGAGGACTCTTCCACTGCTGGTGGAATTCAAGCTGGTACAACCACTCTGGAAATCAGTCTGGTGGTTTCTAAGAAAATTGGACATAGTACTACTGGAGGACTTAACTATACCACTCCTGAGCATATTCCCAGAAGATTCTCCAACATGTAATAAGGACATGTGCTCCACTATGTTCATTGCAGCCTTATTTATAATAGCCAGAAGCTGGAAAGAACCCAGATGTCCCTCAACAGAAGAATGTTTACAGAAACTGTGGTACATATACACAATGGAATACTACTCAGCTATTAAAAACAATGACTTCATGAAATTCTTAGGCAAATGGATGAAACTAGAAAGTATCATCCTGAGTGAGGTAACCCAAACACAAAAGAACACACAAGGTATGTACTCACTGATACATGGATATTAGCCCAGAAGTTTGGAATACCCAAGATATAATTCACAGACCAATTGAAGCTCAAGAAGAAGGAAGATGAAAGTATGGATACTTTGGTCCTTCTTAGAAGGGGGAACAAAACAGCCATGGGAGGAGATACATAGACAACGTGTGGAGCAGAGACTGTAGGAAAGGCCATCCAGAGACTGCCCCAAATACAGTTACCAAACCCAGACACTATTGTTGATACTAGCAAGTACTTGCTGGCAGGAGCCTGATCTAGCTGTCTCCTGAGAGGCTCTGCCCGTACCTGACAAATACAAAGGTGTGTGCTCCCAGTCAACCATTGGACTGAGCACAGGATCCCCAATGGAGGATCTAGAGAAAGGACCCAAGGAGCTGAAGGATCTGTCAGCCCCGTAGGAGAAACAATATTATGAACTAACCAGTAACCCCAGAGCTCCCAGGGACTAAACTACCAACTGAACTACATATGGAGGGACCCATGACTCCAGCTGCATATGTAGCAGAGGATAGCCTTGTTGGACATCAAAGGCAGGAGAGGCCCTTGGCCCTGAGAAAGCTAGATGCCCCAGTATATGGGAATACCAGTACAGGGAAGTGGGACTGGGTTAGTTGACGACCAGAGGGAAGGGGGCATGCGATTGGGTGTTTTCAGGGGGAACAGAAAGGGGATAATATTTGAAATGTAAATAAAGAAAATATTTAATAAAAGAAAAGGGAAGAATGGATCAATTTGCATTCTTCTACATGCTAACTGTCAATTGAATCAGCACAATTAGTCGATAACGTATTTTTTCCACTGGATGGTTTTAGCTCCTTTGTGAAAGATCTAGTGATTATAGGTGTGTGGGTTCATTTCTGGGTCTTCAATTCTATTCCATTGACCTACCTGACTGTCACTGTACCAATACCATGCGGTTTTTATCACTATTGCTCTGTAATATAGCTTGAGGTCAGGGATGGTGATTTAGGCAGAAGTTCTCTTATTGCTGAGAATAGTTTTCACTATCCTGGTTTTTTTGTTATTGCAGATGAATTTGAGGATTGCTCTTTGTAACTCTATGAAGAATTGAGTTGGAATTTTGATAGGGATTGCACTGAATCTGTAGATTGTGTTTGGCAATATGACCATTTTTATAATATTAATCCTGCCAATCCATGAGCATGGGAGATCTTTCCATCTTCTGAGATCTTCAATTTCTTTTTCAGAGACTTGAAGTTCTTGTCATACAGTGTCGCACCTGGCCCCGACCCGCAAGGAAAGAGGCAACACGGCCAGGTTCTTCTCTTCAGCGGTTTATTCAGGACTTCTTTATTCTTCTAACCGGGGACCCTGAAATGCTCAAAAGTGGCTCCTTATATATGCAGCGGTGGCTTGCTGCTAGATGTGGTGGAACCTGATTGGTGGGAGAACATACCACGCACGTACTAACTCTGAATGGCAGTTATTTACTAATGGCTTATGTGCAGTGCACGCAGAGTGGTTATTTACTAATGGCACATGCACTATGCAGAGCGATTTGGTCATTCGTTGGAGGAGCATCTTCCCATTCTGCTCTCCCCACAGCTCCCCCTTTTTTGTTTTATTGAGGCCTGCACAGGGAGAACCATAACCAGCTTCCTGACTAAATTCTCCGGCCAGTTATGGCTGACAAATGGAGGCGCGTCTCTCTTAGAGGAGAGGAAGTGCCAGACCAGACACTGGGAGAGTCTTAACTGTTTCTGTCTTAGGTCATCCCTACGYGCGACTTGGTCTTACCCGTCATAGGGTCACCCTATCGCCCACCAAGCCCCGTGTCTTAGGTCGATCCAAGTGCCGGGGAGGTTGCCCATCATAGAACACAGTCAAGAAGATGTCAATACACCAGTGCCTTGGTTCTGGGGGCGAAGCCTCATGCTATTGTTTTAAAGAAGCAACCGAAACGGCTGGGGAACCTCCCTCTTCCACTGCTAGTAGCACTTGGTACATGGCCATCTTAGTGCGGGTATGATCCTGCCTCATCCGACACAGGCATCAGCCACAGAACAGGAAAGCCACCAGGAGCAAAGAAATTGCCGCTCCCACCCCTGCCCATTCCTTAATAAAGCTGACGGACTGGGCAATCCAATCCAATAGGACTTTGGCTGATACAGGGTCCACTTTAATCTGATTAAAAGATAATGCAGACCCCGCTCATCGAAAGGATGCAGGACAGGTAGATAATCTTGTACAAATGCTAAATCACATCTAGTGGAAAAAAGGTGGGTAAATTTGGTGAGGACTTATGAATTGGGTGTGGAATCGGCCAAGCCTTGGCAATTCCCCAGAGAGTTTCCTCTCGGGCTGTCATCTCTCGCAGCAGGAGGAGGATCGGCATCAGGCTCCATATCAGGGTCTTCGTTCTTGTGTCCCTGGAGCACCTTTCTTGTTAATCTCTCAGGTATCCAGATGGGATCTTGTCGTCCTGTGGAAAAACACAAACAGTTCCCCTAGATCTCGTGATTACGGGATCTGGGCGAGCATTAAATAGTGGTCCATATGTCCTTATCATCACCTTCAGTGAGCTTTATAGTTCCCTGCCCGGGAATCTTTATTGTTCCTACTTACCTAGGAAACTTACCGGTACTGCTCCTGCCGCTGAGAGTTCTGAACCTAGGTCCCCGTAAGGGCCACCAGTTGTCGCACCTGGCCCCGACCCGCAAGGAAAGAGGCAACACGGCCAGGTTCTTCTCTTCAGCGGTTTATTCAGGACTTCTTTATTCTTCTAACCGGGTACCCTGAAATGCTCAAAAGCGGCTCCTTATGTATGCAGCGGTGGCTTGCTGCTAGATGTGGTAGAACCTGATTGGTGGGAGAACATACCACGCACGTACTAACTCTGAATGGCAGTTATTTACTAATGGCACATGCCCTATGCAGAGCGGTTTGGAGGAGCATCTTCCCATTCTGCTCGGCAATTGCGGCTCCCCACAATACAGATCTTTCACTTGCTTAGTTGGAGTCACACCAAGGTATTTTATATTATTTGTGATTATTGTGAAGGGTGTCATTTCCCTATTTTCTTTCTCAGACTATTTATCCTTTTTGTAGAAGAAGGCCACTGATTTGTTTGAGTTACATTTTTTTTATTCAGACACTTTGCTGAAGTTGTTTAATAGGTTTAGGAGTTCTCTGATGGAATTGTTGGAGTCACTTAAGTAATACTATCATTATACTATCATATCATCTGCAGATAGTGATATTTTGACTTCTTCCTTTCCAATTTGTATCCCTTTGACCTCCTTTTGTTATCTAATTGTTCTGGCTAGGACTTTGAGTACTTTATTGAATAGGAAGGAGAGAATATTGATGCAAAAATACTCAATAAAATTCTCACAAACCTAATCCAAGAACTCATCAAAATGATCATCCATCCTGATCAAGTAGGCTTCATCCCAGGGATGCAGGGATGGTTCAATATATGGAAGTCAATCAATGTAATCCACTACATAAACAAACTCAAAGAAAAAAANTATATATATATATATATATATATATATATATGAAACCATGAGTTCAGTAGACTGCATACCTGTGTATTCTGTACTTCTTTGCTCAAAGGATTAATGAGTAAGTTGGAAAATTTGGACTTAATGCTTCATTTTACAATCCCTTGAGTATCTGCCAATGGAGCTATGTAAGTAACCATTCCTGAAACCTCTGACCACAACTCCAGTTCTCACCTCCACCCTGTCACCCACATATTGACAGAGTAGCCCCACCACAGGTTTGAAATGAACTAAATTAAAACACAAAACAGCAGGTGAGGAGGAGAAAAAGAGTATCCTCCCACAAAGCACCCAGTTGGTATGTGGGAAAAGGATACAGGGAGAGGAGAGTTTCATACTCTCATGAGAGGGATGCCGAGACAGGAAAGCCGCTTTCTAAGAAGAAGGATGTGCATGCCCAGTCCAAGGTGCAGAAACTTACAGGGATTCAGAAGTGATTTTAACTTACTTTTTGACCATCTGCCAGCTAGTGTCTAGGCAGAGACTTAATAACACTGGATGCAAAAGTTCTCCTTAAAGGAGCTGATTCTTAAATTCATTTGATTTTGTTCTCTCAAAAGATATCAAAACCAGAAGATTACATAAAGCAGAGCTTCATTTTTCTCTTACTCTCAAATGACAGAACCCATGGTGGCTACTCTGCCTTTCAGTTTCTCCAGGACAGAAGAGAGACAAGGGAGCAAATGCAATGTAAGCCATGTCCATTTTTTAMAGAGAATAGTACCACAATGACACACATTTCTTTTCACTTTCCATTGCTGAGATGGCTATCTCTCTAGCTGCAAAGGAGGCTGTGAAATACAGCACAGTCACCAGAAACCAAATGTCCTGATAGAATGACTATGAAGTTTGGGGCAGGGGCTTGACTTTCGAAGGCAARATCAGATGATATTGAAGGACAATAACAACCTGCATGACAATGTCCRATGCAGTATTTGGAGTTCAGAGTCACACTGTAGGTGGCAAGGCAGGAGTCCTCTTTGAGACTGCTATCTACCTACGTTCAGGCTGTCGGCTGCCATTCTGTCTTCGTCCTTCCATGCTATCTTTATTTTTTTTTTGTTAGAGTATTTTATTATAGCAACRGAAAGTAACAGAACACTGGTTAAATTAATGCCCCYTCCTGAGTTTGATGGYACAGACTAAATCAGTCACAACCAGCTTCCCTAAAACAGCAATTTCTGGAATCAATAACAGTAGGAGCACTTCAACAATAATTTTGGCAAACTGATAGATCCTGGTCATGAACTAGCTGGAGAATAAAATCTCCTGGACAACAACCACTCTTAGAGAAGAGTGAAAGTGAGCATGATAACACAGATTTTCTCTGTGTCTCTGTCTCTCTGTCTCTCTGCCTTTGTCTCTGTCTCTGTCTCTGTTTCTCTCTCTCTCTTCCTCCTTCCCTCCCTCCTTCCCTCCCTTTAAAGGAAAGTATTAAAGATACATTTTAATTGATTTTTTATTTTTATTTCATCCCATATATTTTTATTGGATATTTACTTTATTTACATTTCAAATGTTATCCCCTTTCCCATTTGCCCCCAGGAAACCCTATGTTCCATCCTCCCTCCCCCTGTTTCTATGAAGGTGCTCCCCCACCCATCCACTGACTCCTACCTCCCTGCCCTGGCATTTCCCTACACTGGCTCATCATGCCTTCACAGGACCAAGGTGTTCTCCTCCCATTGATACCTGACAAGGCCATCCTCTGCTACATATGCTGCTGGAGCCATGGGTTCCTCCATGCATACTCTTTGATTGGCGGTTTAGTCCCTGGGAGCTATGGGGGGATCTGGTTGGTTGATATTGTTGTTCTTCCTATGGGTTCCTGCTGCCTATCTTAATTTCAGCAGATGAAGATGATCATGCAATGTACAATGGTTAGATCAGTCTTTCTAAATCCCATATCTATAAAAAGTCAACTGTCTTCTGCTTTACAACAGGCAGTGTCTGTCTTCTCCATATGATGTTGGCATGCTTTTCTCCCCCTTCTATTGTAGAGCTCCTGGAAGGCAGATAGAGATTTTAAAATTCATTTTTTAATACACATAGCTTGAATAAGATCTTCTGCAGAGCAAGTGAGTCTTCTAAATGTTCAGTAGTAGAGTCTATGTTGGCGTCCAAACCTTCAGAAAGGAATCATGCTAATTCACTGCAAGACTTCATCTTCCATGTCTGCTGAATTTTATTTGGAGATTGACCCATTATCTTTTCTCTTATTTAAAAAAGTATGAGTACTTGTATACATATGTATTCATTTATACATAGTATATATGCATGAATGCTAGAAGAAGAATCTCAGATGTCAACTTCAGGAATGCTCTTCACTTCTTTTGAGGCAGGCTATCTTATTGGTGTAGAGCTCACCAATCAGGCTATTAATACCCAGGCAGCTTCCTATCTCTGCCCCCTAAAACATGGACTTACAAGTGTTCACTACTGTGTTGCCTTTTTATGTGGGTTTTCAGACAGAAATCAGGTAAGGCAAGCACTTTGCTGTCTCAACTATATTCCAGTACCCTGATAACTTTTATTTTTCCTACTGATTGACTGACCTTCATCCTCAAATGTCCATTAATACTTATAATAATGTACAACTTCTTCCCAAAGTTCTGGACATCTCTATGCCCAGAAATAACACGTCCCTTTACACTTTACAGAGGATCTAAGATTGCAGACAGAGGGGCTGGAGAAGCAGCTCAGCTGNTTTGACAAAATTCAGCATCCTTTCATGCTAAAAGTCTTGGAAAGAGCAGGAATTCAAGGCCCATACCTAAACATAGTAAAAGCAATATACAGCAAACCAGTAGCCAACATGGAACTAAATGGAGAGAAACTTGAAGTAATTCCACTAAAATCGGGGATTAGACGAGGCTGTCCACTCTCTCCCTACATATTCAATATAGCTTGCTCTTTTAAAGATTTTAGTGAAGAAAGTCTATGTTATAATAAGCTGAAGCAGATGCTTGTTCAGTGTGACTGTTCAGAGGGAAAGTTTTATAATTAATAGCTATTATAGCAAGTGCCAGACATTTTAGGTAATAGATATGTTAGGGACCAGGAGCTATTACATCTCCTTTCTATGCCTGTCTCTGATTCTGACTCTGTCTCTGTCTCTCTGACTCTCTCCGTCTCTCTGTCTCTGTCTCTGTCTCTGTCTTTCTCTCTCTCTCTCTGTGTGTATGTGTGTGTGTGTGAGGGGGGGGGTGTTTTCATGTGGGTGTATATGTGTGGAGACCAGATAAAAGCTCTCTCAGTGGTCAAGGATCAATAAATAGGCTAAGCAAGTGCTGAGATTACACTCACACCTGGCTTTGGGAGGACTGAATTCTGGGGATCAATCTCAAGTCTTTCTGAATATACAGGAAGCATTTTAAGGAGTGAGTTGTCTCTCCAACCTTAGATATCAGGTTTCTGAGCAAATAATGGACTCTGTCATCAACTTTAGACAACATGTAAAGTAATATTTGTTATTTTATTCCAATAAAACTTTACAAACAAAAACATAAGACAGGGATTCCTTGACTGTAGTTCGTCAAGTCCTAGTATATTAGCTTAAAAGAATAATAGTGTTTTAATGCCAAAATTTTGTACCTATTCCTAGAATCCCATTATTGAAAGATTGAATTATTATTTTGATATATGAATTTATTTATGACCCCACCAAATGACTAGTTTGAGTAAAAGGAGGTCTAGAATATTATGACCACTGTAATTTAATCATTGTGGTAATCTAAATTAAAATGACTCTGTAGACACATATATTTTGAATCTTTGATTCCCATCTGATTAACCCTTTAAGGAGGATTAAGAGGAGTGACCTTGTTGGAAGACATTTGCTACTGAGAGTGGGCATTGGGGTCCATGTCAGGCCTAGTTTCTCTCCCTCCCTGAAACTTAAGAATCAGAAGTGAGCTCTCTGTTACTGCTCCGCATCTTATCTGCCTGCCTGCCTGTCTGCCTGCTAGATACCATGCTCTCTGCTGTGATCTTCATGAACTAACCCTCTGAAAATGTAATTTAGAACCAATTAAATGCTTCCTTTTATAAATTACATTAGTTATTGCCTTAATTATGGTGTTTCTTTACAGCAAAAGAACAGTAACTAAGATAGTCAGAGACTACAAACTAATACAATATGATAATTCTTGGTTTCCAAGAATGACATTTGAACATTTGAAATAGAGCACTTTATATAATCATAGAACATACAGATACAAAGGCAGTGTTTCAAATATGACCAGACTGTGAAAGTTAAGTTAATAATTTAGTTAAGTAATAAAATGGAGAGCAGAAAGCATTAATTATCTTTATAATCTCTGCCAATGCTAGACTTCTTGGATATATTGTAAAAATTTCCTATAGGGAAGATCTTGTAAAAGATCTATTATTCTTTTCTATGGACATAATAGGTCTGGAATAAAGCTAAACATGTTTTTGGCTTACATTGTAGTGAAAGATAGAAGAAAGGAAAGGAGTGGGGAGGGGGATAGAAAATCAAATAGGAATGTCTTGGACTTGCCATACAGAGAATTAAAATCAGATGAATGATGTTGGAGCACCTTTTTGAAGAAAATACACTTAAACCTACCCATGTAAATTACAGACACAATTCATGTTTGTACTTGGAGTGGTCATAAAGAGGATAATCACGACAGGCAAAGTACCAGCTTACACAATTGCTGGCATGTTCAAAACAGAAAATGGTTCACCATAAATGTGACACCACCCATGGGACCATGCTGGTAACCATTCGACACATACAACTCTGAACACAATAGAGTCCTGCAAGAAATAGATCAGCTCACACAAAAGTTGGCTATCTGGAAGGAAATAGCAATTCGTGTATAGAGAATGGAGAGATCAGAGTTTTCGAAAGAGAGACAAGCTACTTGGGTTTAGCTGCAGTTGTAAGGTATCATTCAGACTTGACCATGAAGATTTCTGCTAGAAATCCTTGACTCTTAACTGTGTTTTATATCAGAGAGCAAGGAGGGAGAATGGATTTTTGCTGAGCAGAATGATACATTGTATCACAGACTATGTAATTATTTTTCTAGATTCTTGTGCTGCTCTTGGTATTCTTTTCCCTCTGTTCTGTTGCCATATCAATATTATAGTTTTGATTCATCTTATATTTTATTTTGTCCTATTTAGTTGTAATTTGTTAGAAGCCTACACTTTTCTAATGAGAGAGGGGGGAATGGATCTGAAAGGGAGCTGCTATAGGGTGTATCTCAGAGGAATAGAGAGGAAATTGTAATCAGGATATATTGTATGAGAAAGGAACCTATTTCCAATGAAAGAAAAATTCATTTCTTATGTTTTACATATGTATTAACTACCACCCAGAGTACTTAGAGAACTGAGTCTCTTGGAGAAGGCTCCATGCTGGACAAGAAGGGTTTTTTTTTTTTTTTTTTTTTTTTTTTTTTTTTTTTTTTTTTGCTTTGCTTTGCTTTGTTTTGTTTTTGTATTACACAGGAAGAAAAATGCACTCTATTTGAGACATAATACATGGGGGGGTTATTGTATCATTACTAATTTTACTAAATGGTATATGTTTGAAGAAGCAGAAGTTTTGTTTTGCCTTTCTGTTGCACTAAATGATTTCATTTTATTTTGTAATTAAAAATGTAACTATGTTCACATGAGACCAGAGGCACTGAATTCCCTGGGTCTGCAGTCACAAGTGGCTGTGAACTGCCTGACATGGGTCCTGGAAACAGAAGCTGGGTCCTCTAGAAGAGCACTGAATGCTCTCAAACCCTGAGCCATCTCTCAAGTCTGATCTTTCTTCTGTGTCTCACACTGAGCTCTAGATCTCTAAAGAATTCCATGTAAAAGCTGAGGTGTGTAAGTCTAGGGTTGCTGGGAGAGGTCAGAGGTCAAAGTTGTTATTGGAACTTACCTGATATGTCCACCATGGGACTGGGTTATAGGTAAGGGAAGGAAGCCTAAGAGTGACATTAGAAATTAGGAGTTAGAGAAAAAGACAAAGCCAGAGAAAAATCTGGAAAACATCATCCCAGGAGGAAGGAGGAAAACCAGATGTGAATGATATCACCAACAGTAAATCCTAAAACAAGTTCACACCTGAGATTCTTAAAAGGCACATTGCCTCAGGGAGCTCTTTGGGAGGTGAAGCTCCTGAGATAAAATATCAAGATTGTATATGTATATATATGTGTTATGTGTATGTGTATATAATGTATAT
>BDUI01004981.1:60461-76664 GCA_002335545.1 Apodemus speciosus
AAAGAGGACAAAGTTTAAAAAAGAGCGAAGAGGTATAGGCGTGGGTTTAAAGAGAGGAACAGGAATGGAGGAAATGATGTAATTATATTATAATCTCACAATAAAAGAAACTTAGAAAAGAGTAGGAGTAACTAATCAAGTTGAATCTAGAGTAGATCAGTCATCCTGCAAATGAGAGGTGAAATTTAAAGCACATGGAGAACTGACAAGTTCTCATTTTACAGCTCCAGTATCTAGCGAGATGAGATGGTCGTGTGCCAGCACACATGTCATTTCTAAGGTAATAGAATAATTTCTTTGACATATTGACTTCATTTGTGTAGCACATATTGTCTTTAATGTTATTGGACTAAACATCATTCAAGGAAATATACTACCTTACATTTCTAGCTTGCACATAAAAATTATTGTGAACATTAGTGATGTTAATCTTGTATTTCTCTTAAATACAGTTAGTGTTTCCAGACTTTTGTCAAATTTCAGTATGGTTACTCCAGTGCTTTTGGTACTCACTGGGAGAAAAGAGAAGCAAACGCTTAATAAGGAAAAGTTTTTGCTTAATCGTCCAGTTCCCTCAGTCTTTTGGTTTCTCAGTTCTCACTTGGACAGTTAATAAGACTTGACATTTTAAGAGCTGCTTTCAAAACAAAGACCCAGAAGGCTTAATGCACCATATTTGCTTGTAGGATGCCAATGTGCTCAGACACCAGGTGCAGGACGCCCCCTCCAGCATGGAACACAGCAGCTGGGCCACAGCTGGAGGATAATGAGCAAAGGATCAAGACTCAGAACAGACAGTGAAAAGCAATCAATAATCAGACTAGACTTCAAGAGCAACAGGAGGTGACTGAGACTGCAGGGGCAACAGGAGGTGGCAGGAGCACGAATGTTGTGACATTCAGAGGGTATCGCTCTTACTGCTTTCCCAAGGCCAGAGAGGGAAACTTCTGTTTTACAGCCTCCAATCTTCCCTAGTTAGGAACCGCTTCTTTCTAATCAGACCCAACCAACCTAGGGAGCACAGCTAAAGATGTTAGAGCATCATTTTGTGAAGTTGCATGAGGAAGAAGCAGGGTTTCTCTGCCATGGCTTGGAGTAGGAGGGTCCTGCCATGGCTTGAGGTAGGGGTGTCTTGCCTCTGGTGGTAGAAGCAGAAGAGATTTTATTCCTGTAGTGTGGGGGTACTAATACTGTCTCTAGCACAAGGGTGCAGGACCATCACTTTTAGGTTGATTTTTGGGATTTATTTATTTTAATTTTACATGTATAGGTGTTTACTGCATATATATCTGTATGCCAAATACCCACTGTATCAGATCCTCTAGAACTGGAGTTAGAGACAGTTGTCAGTTGTCATATAGATTCTGGGACTTGAATCTGAGTCCCATTAAGAGCCAGTGCTCTTAATGGCTAAGTCATCTCTCCAGCCCTAAGAACCAGTTAGTTAACAGTGTAGTCATTTCCTGATACTCAATAGTTTCCTGGAGAACTTGCCTCACACCTGTAAGATTGCAACACTGGTTCTAGTGTTCTCATTTTTGACATGTTTAGTGATTCCCTGTAAATTACATCCAGGCAGCAAAATAAATGAGGGTAGAGACTCCAAGGAAGCCTGTAGTTGCTGGGTGTTTTTTGTTGGGTTTTTTGTTTGTTTGTTTGTTTTGGGGTTTTGTTTCTGTTTTTTTTTTTTATTTGAAGAAAATAAATGAGCAAATAGGCCTCTGAAATTTAACTCAACTCTGGGATCTGTTCTCAAAGGGCAGATAATCAGGTATGAGCACACATGCCATGATAGGAAAAATTGAGATCACAACAGACTCAACCCAAGGGAGGACATACTTGCAGTGTGTGTATCACAGATACCAACCAGCATATGCGCAGTCCAGTCATCTCCCTCAAACACACTCTGTGTTGTCTTTATTTTTTTAAAAGTCCTATAAGGTCCCTTTCACAGTGAGCCCCTTGGGTGAAGAGTGTAGGGGCCCTCCTTCTGTGTGACCAAGACAGGAGTCTCAGCAGCCTCCTTTCAGGCTCCATTCTGACAGACATAAATCCAGCCAGCCTTGGGAGCCTGTGAATGTCTCTTACCATACACCATCTCTCAGTTATGGGGCAGCCATTGCTTCAGGCTTGGGGCTGGGCAGTAAATAAATGACTGGCAATCATCTCTTCGAATATATGTTGGAAGTTGGTCTGGTGCTGCTCTGTGCTCAAATGCTAAATACTGCCCCCCCCAAGATCTTGTTGTTCCCCCAACTAGAAGATCCTCACTTTACCAAGTGATGCTATGAAAACTCTGCTCCCCAATTTAAAGCTCATTGGTTAATAAAGGGCTAGAGCCTGTGATTGGGCAGCATGTTGAGAAAGGCAGGACTTGAGGATTGATCGAAGGGTCTAGGGGAGACCAAGAGGAAAAGAGGGAGAAGGAGAAGGGAGATGAAGTGAGGGGAGGAGGCTATCAAGAGAAGAAATGGAGCATGAGTGTGTGGCTCGGATAAACAGCAAGTGACAAGGGATGTATGGCTGGGATGTAAATTCGATTAGCTCCAAAACCTATCCAATCTAGACTTAGAGCTTAGAAATAAAATACCAAGTTATGTGTCTTTTGTACAGGCTAGCTAGAGAATAAATAATATACACATGAAGAATGCCCTTGTGTAGAAGCCCGTCCTCTGTAGAAACCTCTGTGACATTAGATACATCTTGTACCGCCTTGAATTTGGATTTAAAGATAATAACTAACTTTTATGAAGCATGTGCTGTATGCTAGGAAGTGTTCTTGGAATTTTCTGAACACTAACATTTGTTCTCACTCCCCAGATTTCTCCATGTGGTAATTTTCTTTAACATATATTTCATAATCTGAGACTTCCTGAGGTTAGCTCCAAGCATATGCAGTGGGAGAACTCACATCTAAGGCAACTTGACTTCAGCTCTAATTACACATTACATGAATGACTTTTGGCTGGTGGAGTCAGCTAAACACTGGAATTGTCTCACCACTGCTTTCTCATTCCATGAATTGTGAAGCCATTGGCTCCCTTGTGAAATTAACAAGCCGGAAATAAGAAGAGCTTTGAAACTGAAAGACATAACTCTTTTTAGATCCTTGGGTTATAGTTCAGAAATGTTCACAAGGAGAGGTGGAGAGAGTAATTTAGGGAAATGTGTTATCAAATCTAGTGCAGAAAGAACCTAGTCTTTGAGAGATCCAAGTAGCAGACCCATTTGTACATTGGACCTTTTTCCTAGTTCATTTATCCAATAATGATTGTCCCAAGCATCCTCCATTCCAGAGAAAAATCTTGTAGCAGAAGGGCTAACATGTCCTCCTGCTCCAAGCAGAGTCATAATAAGCTCATGGCTAATGTTTATGAGCACCACCTCAATAGCAGGTATGAAAGACTGTTTCCTATTATATTTTAACTCATTATTGGCACAGTGCATGCATCCATCAATACCTCAAAATGAATGACAAATCCATTAATTTAGTGAATGTGTCTAATATCACATAAGCTAATGAAGAAAGACAGAATTCAAACCAACATGAATGGGACCCCTAAATTCTCTTGTGTTCTTTGACAGCACATTGACTCTACCCTTGAGTTTGACAAGTTGACACAGCTGCAGAAAAGTTAGAAGATGCAGGAAGTACTTTAGTGGAGGTGTGAGGCTGCTTTTCTACAGAAACTCTAATAGTGGCACAGGAAAACAAGAATGAAAAGCAGGGAAGCACACACTTGATACCATGCAGTACAGAAATAGAGCCCAGAGACCCCGATCAGGAATGGACCTGAATGATCCCTCAATAGAGATTAGCCTTTCATGATACCAGAAGGCGCCAAGCAAGATTCCGAAGAAGCCAGATAGCCAGCAGAGCTTCCCAACTAGGATACCGATGAACTGCATCACCATGCAACATGGTACTGTAACCCTAAGGGTGCACTGGTCACACAGTTACCTTGTTGTCAACCAAAAGCAGGACTTAMGACCTGCTCAATAAAGGTTTCCATGTCTGATACTTGAAATCTAGCTAAACGAATCAGTGCTAGTGAAATCATAGTTATTGGAGGAGAATCTACAACCACTAACACACTAAAACAGTACAGTCTCTAACAAAAGTCTGTAAATATTTGCTATTACCCACAGATAAATAAACTCTTCACCCTTTATCAAGGGAATTTCTCTTTGCAACAGTCAAAGATTGCCACAGAAAACCACAACCAATCATGATGCAGTGTTGCAGAGTTCAGTCCCAATGGGTACATATGCAAAACACTCTCTAATCTAAGGCTCAGGGAACACTGCTGAAGAGGGGGTAGAAAGACAACAAGAGCCCTTACTGTGAGGTTGTGTCTCCTAGTAACGTCAGAAAGTCAGAAACTACAAAATCTCATGATCATGGTCACTCAAATGTCAGCTAAATAAGGAAGACACTAACAAATATGCTAAAACCTATGGGGGAAAGCCTGCGAGGCCTCAAACATACAAAAAGTTCTACAAGTAATGGAGTGAATCTGGGAGTGGGAGAGGTAGCCCTCCCCAGTGAAAAGAACACAAATTGATTGTCCAGTACCAAATGTGCAGCCCTAAAAATACACATACAGGTAATATTATGTGGACTCAATTGATTATGCAAAGGAATATATATATGGCTGTGTATATGATATATATGTTTATGTATATGTATATGCATATGATATATATATGTGATACTTATGTATATATGTGTGTGTATTACATACATGTATGCATATAATAGCAATTGATGAGAAAAGAGGCTGTGAATTTGAAGGAGAGCAGGGAGGGGTGTGTAAAAGGGTTTGGAAGAAGGAAACATAAGAGGAAATGCTGAAAGGAGTCTGATATGACTGTCTCCTGAGAGGCCCTGCCGGAACCTGACAAATACAGAGGCAGATGCGCAGAGCAAACCATTGGACTAAGTGTGGGGTCCCCAATGGAGGAGTTAGAGAAAGGACTATAGGAGCTGAAAGGGTTTGCAACCTTATAAGAAGAACAACAATATCAACCAACAAGATCCTCCAGAGCTCCCGGGGACTAAGCCATCCACCAAGGAGTACACATGGCTCCAGCTGCATATGTAGCAGAGGATTGCCTTGTCAGGCATCAATGGGAGGAGAGGTCCTTGGTCCTATGAAGGCTCAATAGATACCCCAATGTAGGGGAATCGAGGGTGGGGAAGTGGGAGTGGGGTGGTTGAAGGAACACCTTCATAGAAGTACAGGGAGGGAGGATTGGATAGGAGCTATCTAGGAGGGAGGAGAACTGGGAAAAGCGATAAATGTAAATAAAGAATATATCCAATAAAAAAACTAAAAGAGAATCCCAAAAATTTATGTCAGAGAAATACTTTAAAAATTACTTTTGTAAATCATTAAATCCTGAAAATCTGCTACAAAATCTCTTGGAGAGAGGCTGGAGATGGCTCAATGGTTAAGCATTGTTTTGAGTCTTGTAGAGGATCAGAGTTCAATTCCTAACAGCCATGTGTCAACCCACAAGTATGTGTAACCAAAGCTTCAAGGGATCTGATGTCTTCTTTCGACCTCTGCATGCACCTTCATCCATGTGCACATATCTACAAATAGGCGCGCGCGCGCGCACACACACACACACACACACACACACACACACACACACACACATTTTCAGCAAGAAAACAACTGGATGTAACCAAATCAGGAATTGGTCTTAAATTTGCCTGACTCCGAAGTCAAATTTCATCTGGATTACATTAGATTTCTCTGCTACTGTAAGTATTCAGTAAATAATGACAGAAATAAGCTCAATGGTACAGTTTCATTGATAAGACTTCCTGTTAGGGAAGTAAATGCCTTAGAAGATACTTTTTTGTATAATGGACAATTTGACGTAAAAATATTTATTTAGCCTTACTATATAACCTTACTATGAATCATTTCACTGTACAAAGAACTAAAAGATTAGTGAACTCATTTGCATAAAAGATACATTACTTTCTCTTTCAAATGTGGCAGATAGTTGTGCTGAATACATTACTCTAGGTTGACCAATGTGATCTGTTAGGACTTGAAGTTCCTGTTCCAGGCTCTTCTGAATTTCAATATTTCCACTGAGAAATCACCATTATTCTCATAGGTTTTCCTCTATATGTGACTTGTGGTTTTTCTCTTGCTGCCTTAGTATAATCTTTCTTTGTTCTGTATATGTAGTATTTTAACTCTAATATGTCCTGGAGAGTTTCTTTTCTGGCCTTATTTAGTATTCTGGGTGCTTCTTATATTTGATGGGTGTGTTTCTCCTTTGCGAAAAATTTCCTCTATGATATTGTTGAAGATCTAGTGTATATCACTAACCTGGGATTCTTTTCCCTTATCTATTTTTTAATTACTTATTTTTACATTATGTTTATTGGTGTGTTGCCCGCATGTATGTCTGTGTAATGGTGTCAGAAGCCCTGGAATTAACGTTACAGACAGTTGTGAGCTGCTATATGAGTGCTGGGAACTGAGCCTGGGTCTTCTGGAAGACCCATCTCTGCAACAGTCTTCCCTTATCTAATTTTAAAACTCAAATTTTTGTTTCTTTCATGATTTTCCAAGTTTACTATATGTGCCTCTTCCCTTTATTCAATCTTTCTCTGTTTATTTTATCTAGATCCTCTATTTTTATCTTCCAATCCTGATATTCAGTCTTTTGCTTGATTCATTTATTTGCAAGCCCTCCCCTTAATTTTTCTAGTTTTACTACTGAGTTTTTTCAATTCTATCTTCCTGAGTCTTCTTTAATGTTTCTCTTTACTGAATTTGATTTCACATAATATTATCTTCATCATTCGTCATCTTCATCATCTTTATATTTGTGTTTTGTTGGGCATTACTGGGGCATTTTTCCTCTTTAAGTTCATTAAGCTGTTTGTTTGTGTGTTCTTTAAACTCTTTGAAATCTCTGATGAAGTTTATGATTATTTTGTCTTGCTTACTAATTACTGTTATAGAGTTCAGAGCCTGTACTAGGGAATAGTGCCACCCAGGGTAGGCTGAGTCTCCCTACATCAATTTTCAGTTAAGACAATTTCCTATAGACATGTCGTAAGTCAGTCTGATGTAGCTAATTTCTAATTAAGACTTTCTTCCCAGGTGATTTTAGTTAATGTCAGATTGACAGTTAAATGTTGAAACAGAGATGAATCATAATTATAAATCCAGACCATCAATGTTTACATTGAAGGTAAGGATGTAAAATGAGTATATTGCCAAATATCATTGTAATTTCTTTCTTTAAACTTTTAAATTGTTTAATAGAATCATTCCACTTTCGATGTTTTTGTGACAAAGAGCTGCAGTGTTGATTTGCTGCAAAATGTAAAAGACATCATTATGTTGTAATCAATATACATAGCACTCCTGAAGAGGTGTACTCAGAAAATCAGTACATTAATCATTTTAATTGTTTCACATAAGCATACCTGGCAAATTGTAGGTACCATTTAACTATCATAGATTTTTCATACTGATCAGGACTTAGAATATACTCATTATGTATTCACTGAATGAATAGAATACAGTCTATATGTAATTAGTAGGTGAGTTCTGATGCTAGGAAAGGTTATATAGAATTACAAGGTAAATATTTTATCATGATGAGTATTGGTTGGAGCTGAGTATCTTTGATTTTTTTCCATAGCTAATCATGAGCAGAGCAGCATTTCTGAACAAGGAAATAATATACTTGATGTAACTTAAAATTAATTAAAGAATAGTTAACTTATAGATGTGTTGGAAAAGAAACCCCATCATAACATAGCCCACTTGTGAGCTAAATGGCACCTGAAGGGAAGGATGAACAGGGTCAAGCATCTCTGAGGAAACCAGAATCAACCACCATCTAAGTGTATCTAAGAGTGCTGGGATTAACCCATTTCTACTTTTGATTTGATCTATGTTCTCAAGCAATGAGTGAACCAAGATGTTCCCCCTCCCAGGACCCATCTCTTGAACAAATCACATGACATAATTGTTGTCTACTGCTCCCTATATTGAAAGATCACAGCTCTCAGAATCCCATCTAGAAATTCAGCAAATCTGGGTCCGTTGCTGAAGTGAGGGGGAGTCTGATTAATGGTCATCATCCAATCCTGTAGGCAATAACGCAATACAGACAAGTGCTCTGTTCTCCAGGAACTGCATCTATCTGCCCCTTAGACACTCATGGAGACTTATAGGCAAAACACATGCACATATACACTCACAATCAATCCAACTGGGAGAGATAGCCACACCCAAACTTCCTTTTGTAATTCTCTGATAAATTTGTACCAGCTTCCAAAGGGGACAGGCTTCCAATAAGGGATTAAAACCAGCTTGTATCTAATTACAGACCAACTGTTCTACCTTTGTTTCCAAACATGTTTATAAATTTCATGTAAATAAATTTCCCCTTCAAGAAAGATTGCTTGGTTGCACACAGTACTCAGTGAGACATATCTAGAACCAGAGATCCCTGCTGTACAGAATGGTTGCGGCACAGTGAAGAGGCCACATGGTCCTGGTTCCCTTACCATCCCTCTTATCTCTTGGTAACCAAGATGTGTCAATTTTCTGGGATTCTCTGGGAGAGCAAGAGGGCAATGTGAGGCTGTGAACAAACTGCTCTGTGGATCAAAAAGTCTACTTTTACAGACTGGCTCCATGATTCACTGTATAAGTTACCATGACTATTCAATTCTTTCTCCCAGTACCATGCTCCCGGAAATAAGACTCAGACTCAAAATATATTTACAAAAATCTGGGGGGCGGGGAAACCAGAAAAAGGGAAWTGAAATGTAAATAAAGAATATATCCAATAAAAAAACCAAATACTTTGGCCATATAGTTAGGCTCTTCTCTCACTAGAATCATAACTTAATTTTATTTTAATCTTCATTCTGCCATGTGGCTGGCTACCTGTGCTCAGATACCATGTGTTCAACTCCTCACATCTTTGAGGATGAATCTCTCCATGACCGGCTCTATCCCAGAATTCTTTTTGCCTCCCTGATGTCCGACCTTCTATTTCCTGTCTAAGCCACAGTCTGTAGACTTTTAAATTGACAGATGAAGCATCCATGCAATACACAAGATATTCTCTCTGCAACTCATAATTTTGTTTGTTTATTTTGTAATGTATTTTTTTCATGGATAACCCCAGTTATCAGTCTGAGGCATGTATGCAGCCAAGTATAACAAAACAAACAAATAAGTAAACAAAACGAAACAAAGAAAAGTAAAACTGCTAAGCAGATAGGCTCATGGAAAAATAATTTTCTTCTTGTTGCTACTTGATGTCCAGAAACCTAGAGGGAAAGGGAAACATGTAAAATCCATTACCACTTCATAACTGCAGACAGGGACACTGAGAATGAAAAATAATTTTATGTCACTTTTTTCATATGTACAAATCTTTAAGAGATATATTTTGAAATACATGATCAGGGATATTGACCAAACACAAGACAAGGCCTTCCATATTGTTTTCTTTGCCACTGGTCACTGTACTGGGAAGACATTTAGATTTTTTTTTTTAGCTCTTTTGACAAATGAGGCTGCAAAGCACCACGCCCAGTAGGGTTGTAAATATCGAATGAGATACAGTTAGGACAGCACTTTRTCAACAGTGACATATATTACAGCTATGAAATATAAACAATAATTCATAGTTTCATGGGCCACTTAAAGATAAGGGTGGTTCTCTAGCTCTGATCAATCCCAAGTCTCCATTCTCCTTTCCCCAATTAAGGCAAGACAACCTTGGATGAAAACATCCAAGCATGGCTCATTGAGGTAACATTCCCTTTCTGGACAAGAAAAGATAGTCCCCAAGAAAAGAGGGCTGACAGCTAAGTCATTTGTGTACTTTTGACTTGGGAGACTGATTTCCATTTCAAACAAGAAGCTTGTGGGACCTTTTGTAAGTCAGCAGCCTGCTAATATTCTGCTTTTATTGGAATTATGAATAGTGCATTCCTAGTGGTTGATAAAGAAGCCAGAGTAACCTAAGCACAGTCTCCTCTATTTGCCAGCCTTGTTAGATATTCATCAATGACTTTTTTCTACCTCTAGTCCTTCAGCTCAGTCACCAAGGCAAAGCTTTCTCCACATCAAGCTGCTGAGTTCCTGTACCACAGTCTCATGAGTGTGGGAGGGGCCTGAGGTCAAGTTCTAAACCAAGTTTAACTGGTAATTTCACTATAAACTGATGAAAGTGTTGAACCTCTTAGGGACAGACTTAATAGCTCTCCATCCCTGTCCTCTTTCCCCTGGGGTAGTAGAATTCGGTTTGATAGTTGTCTGTGAAGGTAAGCTGGAAGGCATGGTGCTATGTGTTGGGGATTTTAAAAAGTATTTCATACTTGTTATTTAGAAATCTGTGATTCATGGTTTTAAATGGGTGTGGTGTGTACAGGGTAAGTCAGGCTTTGGTTTTTACTTTTAAGCTGGAGGTGTAGTGGGCATAGCAACCTTCTCCATAGCCAATGGGCTGTAACAATCATGTTGACATGGTCAAGCTCCATCCAGGGTCCATTTATCTGGTGAATATATCCACAGCTCCACTTGGAGATCATTCAGAGGCTCCAACCAGAGGCTCTATCACAAGGCTCATTCTATCCTGAGACTCTATCTAGAGCTTCATTCAGACCTCTCTGAGGCGCTGTCTAGAGTCTCCATCTACAGCTCTGCCCAGAGGCTCTACCTTGAGACTCTATCTGGAGTTCAGTCATAGTTTATCCAGAGGCTCCAGATAACTGGTTTTTCATACTTACAAGTCCATTTTATGTGTATTATCTAGAGCTTTGCTTGATGGAGATAAGTTAAAGCTTATGCTTTATCTTTTCCTTTTAAAGAGTCAAACAGAGTCAATGCTACCAAACAGACTTTTTAACAGCAGTGGCCAGGGAGTTGGGTGGACCCTGGAAGCACAAAGAAATAGTCTCTCTTCTGGTTCTGAAGTTGGAATGCTCAGAGAGGCCCTCCCATCAGGCAATGAGTAATCACCCTGATTTGGGTATTGCTGTCTCTGAAAGCAGTGCTATGAAGAACCTCAGGTCACAGTGTGGCCTCAGTGTGGGGGTGAGGTTCCTGATAGTCCAGGTTCTCTTGGCTGACTCATCTATGGCTTTTGGCAACTTAACTCAGAAGATCTGCATCACAGTTTACTTCTCTGTATTAACTCCTCATAAGGTTGCCACACAAATACAATTTTTGCGCATTTTAAAGTGATTAATAGTTTAGTCCATGAGAGCACACAAGTAGCAGGTATTTATTAAGTATCCACTAGGTATAGTGTGTGTGCATTTTCCAAACAGCCCTCATCCTTTCCAGTGATTGTCTTTGGCCTTTGTCTTCTTATGTACTCTTTCTCATTTTTATTTTGAGGCAGAATCTAGCTCTGCAGTTCCACATGGCTTTCAACTCATCAATCCTCTGCCTGTGTCGCCTGAGCCCTAGTGTTGGAGGCACTAACCACCACATTCTTTTCGAATCTCTCCTTGCACAGCTGAAGTGTCACTCTAGCAACACAATGGACTTTTCTTCTTTCAGCCTCAGGAACTGGGTCACTGCAGCACRGAAGGCTCCCCAGCTTTTATGATTACTGCTTTGCTTATCTCTCAATGGATAAAATATGCGGGCTGATGTTTCTGTCTTCTGTCCCCACACCACCCCTTCCTTCAATCTAGCAGTTCTAAGTAGGATGAATGGTATCCCCAGAACCTCTTCCATCAGGGTGGAGCTGCAAATCTTGACGTTTATTACAAACATCTGTATCTTTGAGGGGAGTTGTTTTGTTGTTAATTTGTCAAGTTCTCCAAACTTATACTTTTTATTTGGGTCAGGGGATGGAAAGATCTTATTCCCATGAAAACTACACGAGACCACTGGGATCTCCAAAGCTCTCGACTCTGGAGACTCTCGGCCTTATTTTCCTTCCATAATCTATTTTTTTTTTCAAACAATTTTAAGGACATATGAGCAAAACAAGTCTCAGTACTCACATTTGCCTGACCTTCAATGCTGGGACTTTCTGATCCATCTTTTTTCATAAATGAAGAGAAAGTACAATAAGTATTCTGAGCCTCCAGGCTGAATATGCATAAGCTGACTAAGTCGTAGCTCTTTCCAGGTTGCAATACCTCTTCCATAATTTTTGATCCAGGTTATTGCAGATGACACTACCGTCTCCATCGGTAATGTTTCAGATCCAGCTAAAAAAAGATCTTTTTTACATGTATACTTGAAGATGTAAACTCTAGACCCTCTTAAGTACCCTTTTCTTCCCCTCTCTACCTTTATACAGACACTCTGTTTATAGCTTGCGAGACTTGGCCAGGCATGTAGAAAGAAGCACAGTCATCAGGGACGGGCGTCTCCCAGTGAATCCCAGCTATTCTGGCAGGCCCAGCAGCTTCTCTACTCTTGTATTCAACAAAAATGGCCTCCACTAAATCTTCCTTTATCCCAGAATTCCTATGCCTTCATCCTATACCATCAGCTGCTTTGGAGTAGTTCTGTTAATTATAGCCAATAACTTCTTTCATATCATACTATTGTATGCGTGCTTCACAGGTCTCCATAGCCTGACACTGTTTGAAAAACATGCATTCTCTCTTAGCAAAATTACAACAACCACYTTAACAGTTATTTCTGACAGTAAAACAAAAATAAAACAAAMCAAAAATAAAACAAACAAGTAAAAACAAAGAAGCCATGCTATCCTGAGCAAACATCTCGATTTTTATGTTGTTTCTCATTCATGGATGAAATGAGGAGCACATGCCAGTGTTATGTTTGGATAGAAGGGGAGAAAGGAAGAGGAGAGAATATGCCAGTTCTTACTCACAGGCATATACCACACTTAGATGGGTACTCTGTGCAGAACCTGTCCCAGCCTGATGCCAGGAACCCAAGCCCTGGTATGACATATGAACCTTGCCCTGAGGTCTACCCTAGGAGGCTGGGTACATGTCACTCTGCTCTCCTCCTGTGGGTTTGCAAGTGCTGAGCACCATCCCAAGACTCTGTTTTCCCTTCTTCTCAAAGTCAGTTAGGCCTAAGAAAGGTCAAAATAACACCATCAATCAACTGGGCTTGCTCTCTAATAAAAGCTCAAGGAGCTGGGTTTAGCACTGTGCTTGTGCCCTGTACAGAACCACCCACAGTCTTCATTAGGCCCCCTGGCAGCTCAGGAAGTCATGACTCAGCTGGAGAAGCYAAGAGACTAGTCAGGCCTTTCAAGGGTAATTCAGCTTCATGTAGAAACTCTGATTTATTCTTTTTTTCTCTCTCTCCTTCAGATGAATGTAACTGAGTGCCTTGGACTGGTGTGATGGTTTGTATATCCTCTGCCCAGGGAGTGGCACTATTAGAAGGTGTAGTAATTTTGAAGTAGGTTTGTCATTGTAGGTGTGGACTTTTAACCGAGCTACCTGGAAGTCAGTCTTCCACTAGCAGCCTTCAGATGAAGATGTAGAACTCCCAGATTCTCCTGTACTATGCCTGCCTGAATGCTGCCATGTTCTCACCTTGATGATAATAGATTGAACCTCTGAACCTGTAAGCCAGTCCCAATTAAACGTTGTCCTTATAAGAGTTACCTTGGTCATGGTGTCTGTTCACAGCAGTAAAACCCTAAATAAGACAGCTGGTGACAGGACTGGAGCTCTCCCAGGGTTTCTTCACTATCACCTCTTAGACTGTATTCTAAGACAGCTTTGTGCTTTGTCCCTAACTCAGCTGTCTGATGCCCGCGCCTGCCTCTTGTGATTCATTTACAGTCCTGCTTTCACAACCCGTGAGGAGAACCAGGGACATCAGAGCACTAGCAGATCAAGCTAAGGCTGATGAAGTTCATCAATAGAGTGGATGTTGTGTTGGGCCACTTCAAAGTCCCAGCTCTGGCCCTCAGAGGTATCTGAGCTGGTCAGCCCCCTGGTTCTCCTGCCCTCTCACCCTCAGGTCCAGCTCACCAGCAACTCCTACAACCAGGGCCAGCTCTACCATGCCAGGCAAGACATAGGGTTTGCTCTCCCAAGTGTTGCAGCCAGCAAGGGACGTGGCCAGTTCTCCCACTTTCATGACTCTAGGGTCAGCTCTTCTGCTTGCCATAGATGGAGAAGGATAAGGGAGGGTTGGAGGTTATCTCTCCCTCCTATACACCCCCACCCAGCAGACAAGAAGTTGGGCAGCCTCAACTGAAACCCACACACTCAAGATTAGCTCTACTGTGCTGCCCAGGAGAAATGCAGGACCCACTCTACAATGCTGCAACAGGTGAGGGGCAGGAACAGCTCCTACTCTTGTGACCCCTTGGGGCCAACTGTCCTACCAACCACTAGTGGTAAGGGCAAAAGTCAGGGAAAGGGATCTCTCCCTTGCCAATGCCACTACATGGTAGACAAGAGGCAGGGCTGGCTCTCCCACATTCATGCCCTCAGGGCCTGATCACCCTCAAAGCCCACATCTGGGGCCTGCTCTACATTGCTGGAGTGTATGAAGGACCCAGGTCTTTAGATAACAAACCACAGGATTTCCATGACAGTAGAATATCCAAGAGGAGTCCCAGGGCAGTTCCAGTATTGATGGAGTAGCGGGAGCCAGAGGACTCACACCAGACCAATGAGTCATTGCAATGAACATTTATAAGCAGGGTGGACAGAAGTGTTGGCAAAGTCAAATGCATGGGACAGTGTGGCATACTACGACTTCCACAATGAGATGTTTTTCCCTCTGATGGTGGAAATGTTGCAAGTGTAGAGCACACACAAGGGAAGGGGAAGGGAGTGGGATTGTGGTACATGGATTGAAAAATCAGAAAGATTCAATAAAAAGTTTAAAACAGATTGAAGAAGTGAAGCAGACTGGAACAGAACCTGTTACAGATTTGTAGATGTGAGCGGTGCATGATCTGGTGCTGGAACCCAGCAGATAAAGCCGTAGCAGGGCCACCACATACACCTGTAGGGCAGCTGCATACCTCCAGGCAAAGGTGTTCAGATAGACTATGATAATGGTGCTGCCAGATTAACCCTCACACCTAGTTTTTCCTTGCCTATTTTAACCAAGCTTTCCCTAAGGTCGCTGCAATAAAATTAAGCTTTAGAGATTAACTTTGAACTGTAAGAATTAAGTTTGTAAGAAGAGACAAAAAGGAGAATTTAGACTACCTGGTATAGCTAGAGAAGGCTTGATTTAAAGCCAGAAGGTGGCATCCTAAGTCCTGGCCATGCCACCATCAGAGCACAGGTTGTAGTTACTCAAGGACCAAAGTTCAAGACAATGAAGATTACACTCTTTAAGCTGGGGTTTTTGTAGCTAAGGATAGGGAAAGGTAATAGGAGGTTCTTTAAGAGAAGAAAGGAGAAGCCAGCTGTTTGTTCCCTTTCCCCCCCTTTTTTCTTTTTTCTTTTTTTCTTTTCTATATTCTGTGTTTACATTCCAAATGATTTTCCCTTTCCGGGTTCCCCCCTCCCCATAAGTCCCATAAGTCCTCTTCCCTCCGCCAGTTCCCCCAATCAACCCCCTCCCACTCCTCTGTCCTGGCAGTCCCCTACAATGCTGCATCAAGCCTTTCCAGGACCCGGGCCCTCTCCTTCCTTCTTCTTGGGAATGATTTGTTATGTGGGTTGTGTTTTGTGTATGCTGAGCTTCTGGGCTAATATCCACTTATCAGTGACTGCATTCCATGTGTGTTCCTTTGTGATTGGGTTTCCTCACTTAGGATAATATTTTCCAGATCCAACCATTTGCCTAAGAATTTCATGAATTCATTGTTTTTAATTGCTGAGTAGTATTCCACTGTGTAAATATACCACATTTTCTGTATTTCCTCCATTGAGGGACATCTGGGTTCTTTCCAGGTATTAGCTATTATAAATAAGGTTGCTATGAACATAGTGGATCATGTGTCCTTATTGCATGCTGGGTAATCCTCTGGGTATATGCCCAGGAGTGGTATAGAGGGTCCTCTGGAAGTGTCGTGCCCCGTTTTCTTTTTTTTTAAGTTTAAACTTTGTTTTATTTTTTTATTGGATATATTTTTTATTTACATTTCATTTCCCTTTTTCTGGTATTCCCGTCCCCCCCCCAATGTCCCATATGTCTTTTTCCCTCCCCGGTTCCCCTATTCACCCCTTCCCACTTCCCTGTTTTGGTATTCCCCTACACTGCT
>BDUI01004983.1:15425-31577 GCA_002335545.1 Apodemus speciosus
AAGCCTCTGGCTTTCCCCCATGCGGTTTCTGTGGGAACATGAGGTGCATCAGTATGTTTTCTATAACATTAAGACAGATAGCCACCCTGTCCATGTCACCAGAGACAACAGTGCAATGGGAAGAAAAATGCTTTCCAAGGTGATGGATGGATGAAGGACCTCTCTGAGGTCCAGAATCCCTTCACTGTGTGTGAGGTTTGCAGGAGCATAAACACCTGCTCATCGCATCATTGTTACTTCTTTAACATGTGCCAGGTGACGCAGGTATTAGCGTGTTTCTTCCCTGTCAGTAAAGCAGAAAAAGAATTTACAATAATACATTTTAAGTATCTAGAGGCAATCCTAAGTTCCATAAGAAGCAATAAGCATTCCTTGTAACTAGCTGGATAATCTAAATAGAATATTAGGATGATGGTTATTATTTCATAGTATACATGCTGGGAGTATTCTGCTGTACTTATATTTTGATATATTTTGTCAAATAACAGACACTTAACATTTAAGGYAACAGTTACCTAGAATCTCCTAAGTGCCAGRYGTTGTTCTGTTTTATGTATACAAATGTAGCTATGACAGCATGACCCTCTGCAGTAGSTAATATTATTATTTATACTCAAGTCTAGACAACATGGAATGAGAAAGACACAAGTTTACTCCCAGCGCTGCATTTCAAACACTTTCAGTAATTTATTAAACCATTCTGAGCTTTATTTTTCATTAGTAAAGTAAGTCTAGCATTCAGGACTTTGCACATAATACACACAAAACTCAGCCTGCCTTCCTATTTCAGCAAATTGACTAAAAAGAAGTGCGGGCTAAAATCAAAACAACGCATTTTTATTTGTGAGATCCTTGACAGTACGAGTGTTAGGAACATAGTGTGCTTTCAAGAAACGAATGTCAAGGGAAAATACATGAAAACACACAGAAATTGGCCAGACTTGCTCTGTGTGTGCCCGTGGTGGTAAATACTGTGAACAGCTGCTTAGGTTAAAACWATTAGCATTATCTGACTAACTTGTCATTGATGATTAAATCTCCTTGATGAGAAAGGCCATTGGTGTGGTCTTTGACATTTCCCAGCCAGTGGCTCAAGAACAATGAACCGTTTGCGGCAGCTAGGACAGACACCTCCTAGACGATCCCGGCGACTGACAAGGGGTGATGAGATTTGATCTTTATTTGCTGATTCTAGCATGTGTGATGATCGTTGTTTTCTTGGGCCTGTATTTGTATCAGCAGTTCATAAAGGCACCGAGGCTTAAAACTGTTTGAATGTATCAAACGTGTACGTATATAATTATTTTGAATCATTGGTAAAAAATTATTTTTTTTAAAATTTATATTTGTTTTTTTTTCATAACTTAGAATTAAAACTTCAGTGTTTTCTTAGCCCACCACCATGGTAACGTTGCTTTGGCTAATAGTGTACTGCCGGGGATGGTGACGGGTGCTGATGGGTGTCGTGGCAGTGGGAAAGTTAGTGAGGGCCGTGAAATTATGATGAAAACCTCAAATAAAAACCAATTACATATCCGTAGGACCTAAAACTGGACTTGGGCTTCTACATACAACTTTAATGCATTTTCCCCATTAAAATGGGGTTAACTCTATAAATCAGGAGACATGGATTGGATTTGTGTGTGTGGGTAAATCAGGTCATCTCACTGAAGAGTTAAATTACAATTCTTCTATGTCACACTCTCACCCCATCTGCACCACTTTGCTAAAAATRGGAATTCTTCCCCTATGGGTTAAAAATTAACGAACTAAATCCATTATAGCAAGAGGTATTATATCCTTATTAACCTAATTAAAGGCTGACTCATTGCAACCATCTTTATTCGTGTTACTTGGTGGGCAGCCCGGTTTGCTTCCCCGTGTTTTCTCTTGCCCTTTCTGATCTTCTTATCATGGGCAGGACCGGTCTTCCCCGGGACAATGGTAAATTTCTCACCTCTCGCCGGATGACGTCATCCCATCTGCATGTTCCACACAGATTTATTTCATGACCCCAGGCCGCACCCTCCATCCGGGCTTCATTTGCTCAATAACCTCTTCACTTTCTGCACCCTGGTTTGAGTAACTGACATTTATTTTTACTTTGATATCTGAACCACAGAGCCTACCAGTGGGGTTCTTGCTGGGATACATGCCAGGCCCATTCTGGCAGACCTCACTGCAAGGCACCAAGTTTAGACAAAAGTCTTGAGAGGAGCCTGAAGCTTTGCAGCAGCCCTGGGTTAACAGGAGGTAGCCATGAGAACTATTTAATTTAGGAAAGTGGGACTGAATAAATGTGACGATCCAAWAAATAAAAAAAAAAAAAAGRAAAGAAAGGAAGAGAGACAAGGGCGGAGGAGGGAGGGAGGAAGAAAGGAATGGAATTGCTCCCTTTTCTCTTCTCCTCCCCTGAAGATTGTCAGTGACACCCCTGTACCACATGCAGTCCCTCAGCCTTCCAGAATGGATGGAATCCAGATGGAATCACTGTGTGAACTTACTGGCTGTGGCCGGTCTGCCTTTGACCTCTTTAGCCCTATGTTCACTGAGAAGAATCTTTGGAATAATGAGGCTATCAACTAAGTCCACAGGCTGGGGGAAAAAAAAAAGCCTTCAAATGTTGATTTCAAAGACTAGATCCTAATTCCAAAACTTCAATGTAAATAGGGAAAAGAAGAAAATAAAAGAGAGAAGGGTAACTGTAAGCTGCTAGCAATTGAGCACTAATTAGGTTCTTTCTTTGTGTAGCGCCTCACTGCTGACTCCCTTGAGGGAGTATGGCTTCTGGAATAGTTTCTCTTGGTGAAAGTAAGTCACAGTTTGCCCACTAAACCTGCAGSAGCAATGACAACACCATACGCATATCCAGGTCTAGGCTATTAAGTGAATTGCTCAATTTCATCATTTAAAAAAAAAAGAGCCAGTGAACTAGAATGTGGAGATAGAAAGCTATTCATTTCATAAGTATATCCATAGTACAGTTTTGGGTTTGCAAACGCCAACAGAATCAACCTGTTTCTCTTAGGACTCATGGAATCCTCCCATTTCAAGCGCTGTGAATGAACGTTTGTTTCCTTTCGCTGTAGCTAAACTGGAGGATCCCCCCCCAAAAAAATTTTTTTGTGTACTATTTCTTTGATAGCACCTTCTTTGGAGTGGGGGGGGGGTGAATTTTTACTGCCTAACAAACAGAGCAAGCAGGTGATAGCAGGGTTGCTATAGCAACATCCCAGTTATGTTTTGACAGCAAATTGCAGGTTTCAAGTTCCATTTTCAAAAGTCCACACAAGTGGAAAGCATTAGGTAATTTGAGTCATTGTCATTTCTTGTTATATTGAGGTCTTGTGGTTCTGCATGTATGAGTCGCATGACCTCTTAAGAGGGGCTGGCAGTTATCATGACTGAAGAGTGCTTTGTATTCCATCCACTGTGTTAAGTACCTAATTTAATAGGCGATGCATAGTCTGAAAGACATGGTCTGATTTCAATAGAAATAGAATTAATCGATCAAAAAAGAAAAATGGGTTCGAACAAAGCAGACAGCATAACCAGAACAAGTTGTGTCTCCAAACCTGCTTTCACTGTTTGAAAAGACCTGAAGGTTTCACTTGAGGTCATGGATTGCAAACAAGGTTAACCAGAGGTTTTAGAATAGCAGACAAAACCTAGAGCCTAGAGGTGGGAAAAGGTAGCAGCACAGCTCACGGTGACCTGTGGAGAGAGAAACATGGCGTCAGGGTCAAACTTCACTTGCTTTCCAAGGGAAGTTGGTTTCCCTGGCCTTCATTTCCTTTGGTCTCATTCGTTTCCTGATAATGCCAGACCTGTGATCGGGATGTGGTAGGGGGTCCCCTCCAAATATTAAAGTGGAGATTATGGAAGCTTAAGTGACTTCTAATCAACACTCACATCTCCTCATGCCAATATAAATGGGCATCTCACCATGAAACTTTCATTTCATTTACAGAAAAACCCAAAGTCACTGTGATGCCCAAGAATCAGTCTTTCACAGGAGGGTCTGAGGTCTCCATCATGTGTTCTGCAACAGGTTATCCAAAACCAAAGATTGTTTGGACCGTTAATGAGATGTTTATCATGGGTTCACACAGGTACTGGGTTTGTATCATCTTCTTTGTTTCTATTGAATGAGAAAGACTGATGAAACTTTGGGAGCAGGTTAATCAGACCTAATTCTCAGTATTTGAAACTTGAAAATCTATGGCTTTACACTTTCTATACAGGCTAGAAAATGTCAAAAAATGCAAATAGTGACCTTTAAAAATTTGAGGTTATTAATCCTTACTTTTAATAGTTACAATCTAATATCCCACCATCTTTTGAGGTAAACATGGCACTCTGACTTATTATTTATCTTGAAGTGGAATGGGATAATACACTGTATCTGGAGGAAATATGTAGTTATAATCAACATATGTAAGGCATTGTCATGAATTTAGTGGGGAAAGAGGAAGAGGGAGGAAGGACTTAAAGGAAGCTCTGTTATGGGCTGCACATATTCTTGATAACTGCTTCCACTCTTGCTTCAGTGCACTAAGGAGTTCTTTATGCTACTGTATGCTTCCTTGAGACCTTTAGGTTCTGAAAGTAATAGATATGTGGATCAGAAACATCAAGGCTTCTGACCATCAAGACTCCTGTTGGTCTGAGGCAGAGGCTTAGATTTGCTCCAGCAAGCTCAGCCAGATTCTATCCTCAGAGTTATCAAAGATGCTGTGGGTGATATCAGGCACTGCTTCTCTCAGGGTTTCAAGTTGATGAACCCTTTCCTGATTAGCTCACCATAGGAGCCAAGGCTACCTGTGAATAGAATCCAGTACTTCCATTTAGTAACTGATTTTGACCAAGTGGTGTGACCTCTCTGTACATATTTGTAAAACAAAGATACTTACATTATCTGGCTCATTTGGTTATTGGAAAGAGTGAAACTTTTAATAAATAGAAGGCCCCTATAGCAGTCTCTGACAAAGGGCCAGTTCTGGATCCATGATATCCTTGGTAGTTTTGTCAACTCAACACAATCTAGAATCAGCTTCTTCCCCCTTCTTTTGACTGTGGTTGTGGTGGGAAAAACTACTTCACTTTCTCGCCTGTCTTCCCCATGGCAGTGAACGACAACCTGGGATTGCACACCAATAAGCCCTGTCTCCCCATATTGCTTTTTGTCAAGGTATTTTATCAGAGCAACTGGGCACAGAAAACAGGAGGTCTTGATACTATAACACAATACTAGTATTGCAGTATTTTTAATTTTACTTTTTTTTTTTAAATCCAAAGATACAGGATAAACTCAGAAGGCACCTTATTCATCAAGAATGCCGTTCCCAAAGATGCAGGGACCTACGGTTGCCTGGCGAGCAATGCGGCCGGATCAGACAAGCAGACTTCCACTCTCAGATACATAGGCAAGTATAACCAGTTGACAAGGCAATGGAAACGGGGTGAATATTATTGGAAGTAATGGGAAAGCCCTTACAGATCAGTAATGTTAGAGACAAAGTGCATCCAGTATTGTAATTTATAATTAATTCTACATATTAATTTTTTCATGAGTGAGGAAACATTTGTCAGCAGAAATCAAGGATGTTTCCAGCTTGTGAAAGACTTCTAGACTGTCCATAGAGTTATGCCCTGCCATGGCTCATGTTCAGTCATGTTTCAACTTCAAAAGACAATTTTCTATGTCTTTCTCACCTCACCTTCCACTTTATACCTATCAAGGTATACTCAAAATTGCGTATCATATTGTTTTCATATTTTAATCTACCATTTCTATCATTTTCTCTTCCAAACTTAAAGCAAAATTATTAAGATATATACAATTATACTATTAATTTGAACTTCCTAATAGTGGTTGAAAATAGCATGATGTGCCCAGTGTCGGGTTGCAAATTGTGAGTACTTTATTTGGAAAAATAATTTCCGTTTCCATTTGACTCCACGCGTGGTAACACATCAAGACTATCGGCGTCGAGGAGGCTGAGGAAGGAAGTGAGGAAAAGCCACAAGAAGAGTAGAGAGGAGTTGGCATGAAATGATAGGGGGATGAAAAGTCGCCATGTCCTAACAGCCTGAAAAAAGTGACCACAAGACAAGTACTCAGAGAGCAATTATTTAAGGGAATGTGGGCTCAGATTCAGAAATGACTGGGTTAAAAATGTCCACGGAAAACTGGTAGAGAGGTAGCGGAGGAAGAAGATGCGGACGCAGTGATGAAAACAGGATTCTGCATGGCGGACGTAGAGTTCGAGTTCTTCACAGACAAGCGAAAATATCCAGCACATTTCTTTGCTGTGTAACACCCCTGATCATGCCAAACACTCTGCTGGAGACTGGGCGTTAAAACAAAAACAATCAAAATCCACGCCACACTAGTCCTGAACTTTTTAAGGGCTCGCAAAATGGGAGTGGGTATATAAAGCTATAAAGCAAAGTCCTGACAAGTGCTGTGCGGGGGGCGGGGGGGGGGCGTTTCGGGGGTGTCCTCAGAGGTAAGATGGATTCTGACCTGACTGAAGAATGTCAGAGTTCCCAAAGGAGAGGGGATTTAAGTTAAGTCTGAAAGAATGAGTGGAATTTGAAGAGCCACTGTGGCAGAAGGGAAGTTGGGGGAAGATGGCCAAAAGCAAGTGCAGGACAATGAATGAAAGGACGCTGTGTTTAGAGCTCCTGGTTGGAGCTCTGTACCCGGTGAGAAGCCTGCGAGTGTAGCATAGGTGAAGTTGAAAAGGGCAACCCTTTATGGGATTTGAAAGCCAAACCCTTCGAAGGCAGCAGGCACTGTGGGAGGRTTTTTGAAAGCAGGGAAGTGACATCTTCGTGGTTGCTTAAAACAACCTCAGACAAAGTTAGGAAGGAACCATTTAGGGAAGAGAACGCATGCGAGCGAGCCCAGGGTAAAGCAGAAAGCCTTGAGAAGAACAGACTTTCAACAAAAGGAAGTAAGTTACTCCAGGAGAGGGCACCCATGTTTAGCATGGCAGGAGAAAGCAGAGAAAATGGCGGAAGGCAGCTAATTACAGRATGCAGGATACAACAGATGGTTGTGATCTGTCTGTGATTGTATTAGCTGAGGATCTAAACACTATCCCTCTTTCAATTCCAGTTTTATTTTCATCACGCCTGTCTTCTGTTCTCTCAGTGTTTCAGCTGTGGGGTCTATTTRTCTGAGCCCGTTCTCCTAGCAGAACTCTGTTTCATCAAGAGCTTGTACTTAAGTGCCTACACTTTGTACCTTTGTTTTCTTTGAGGTCTGTTAAAGCAACCTCATAATTATTTGATGCTTTTGTCATTATTTTTGTCTAACATCCTTGTTTTGGCCTCAGCATTCATCCTTTTCATCCTATGCACCTGTGCACACACAYGGTATGAGAGTGTCTTTCTGCTTATAAATGTAAGCAGGGACATAATGCGGGTGTAATGCTCATTGAGTCATTCAGCAAACAAACAGAGTCCACATAGATGGTGACTGCCTGTATCTCTGTGTTTTTCAGAAGCCCCAAAGTTGGTGGTAGCTCACAGTGAGCTCTTGGTGGCCCTTGGGGATACAACAGTTATGGAATGTAAAACTTCTGGGATTCCTCCACCTCAAGTAAAGTGGTTCAAAGGTACATTTCTTAAGTATGTTGATGTTTGGCTCSTTTTGCTTGTTTTCTTTTTTCTGAAAGGAAAAAAAAAGATTCGTTAAAAATTTGTTTTGGTGTGTGACTTAGCAGGCCTATAAAATGTGTTTATGATCTCACTGGAGACAATAGTTCAAAATTCTGAACTCTGAATTTCGGGATTTGACATCTGGTATGGATTACAGGACCGTGAAATCAAAGCAGGCGAAGTCTGCCTCGCTAACCCAGCTGAACGTTCTCTTTGTTAGTTTAGGACTGTTTCCTGTAGAAAACTGTCCAAGAATATTCAGTTGATGTTTAAAATAGCTTCCCTGGTTTTAGTTCACTTTTCTTAGAGATGAGTGTTCACACTATTAAAATGCGAGATCCTCAAGGATGCCTTCTGTTTGTGGCTCAAGGGCAGATGCACATGGAGGTTCACAGGAAATGATGGATAAGCGTTATGTCTTGGTCTGTTTCAATATACTCCCTCCCATCAGTTATAGAACTGACATCTACATTTTAATGTACAGATAATACCTGTGATTCTATAACACAAACCCAGCAAGGCTCTACTGGGTCTTAGCGAAGCTTGGTCCAAGCACAGATGATGATAATCAGCATCTGTGTTCAAACCCCGGCTTCTGCTCCCTCTCAGCTCTTGATGATAAAAGCAAAGAGAAGGCTGTAGACATTCTGGAAGGGAGGTTGCTAGGATTATTGAGATGCTGTTTGCAAAAATATTTTTTAATCTTCAGATGAAAAATGCTAAGTAGCACAAAGCCCTGTTGTTATGATTCTGTTTGTTAAATCATAGAAGTTCCCATAGCAACAAGTTGATGTCATAATCACAAAATTATGAATTAACATCAGGTTCAAACTTGGGGAACATGAGGTGAAAAGACAAAGGCTTTATGTAAAATATATTTTTAAATAACACCAATCAAAAGTAAGGGGAGGAACTAAGAAATAATACCATTTCTATGCTTTTCAAAATGCTCAAATATTTTGAATGGATATGTTGTCCTTGATACTAATTAAAAAACATATTCTGGTTTTGTTCCCTGATGAGATTTATTTTTAGTGACTGTAAACTAATTTTACTTATTGGAAATAATTAAATCTTTGAATTTCCAGTTTGATAAATATATAACTTCGAATTCAGATAGCAGTTAAATAGACACGAAAAGTCAATGTTTTTGTGACTTGGTAGTTAATGACGGCAGTAACACTTCAGAAGGTTATGGGTGACTCCTTGTGTAATTCACATGGAAAGTCTTGTTCACAAAGTAAACTCCTGATCTGAAAAGCCTATCACGCCAATCTCTGACCCTCAAATAGCTAAGGAGGGGGTAGGGAACCACGCAGCTACCTCGTGGAACATTCTGGAATTCACTTGTTTCTTCTCTCCACCATAAATATTGCAGTTCAGTGAGTTCCATGAGTGAAATCCATTCATGGGCATGAGGGATTGATATATCATACCATTAGATACAACGCAATGCTTATTAACAACACACGTCCCTGAACTCCGTATTCGTCCAGCTCACCCTGCCCGTCACAGGCGAGCATTTTATTCCATAAGCAGTCAGCATCGCCAAGAAAAAACTAGAAGCTAAAGCCTTCCTCTTGTAGACTGAGTTGGAGGCAAGTAGGCTCAGGTGTCCTGGGGACAAGTCCTGGGGGGAAGTTAGGAAATATGATCTCATAGAAATCATAGGAGTAGAGAAGAGTTCCTGCCTTAACCTCAGAATAACTTTTCCTTAGGCAATTATGTTTATTATGTTTGACTAAGTTAATGTTTTATATATATATATATGTATATATACATATATATGTGTGTGTATATGTATATACATATGTATATATGTACACATACATATACATGTATATGCATATTTCAATCTATTACAGAAAGGATAAACTATGAGGCAAAGTGCCTCCAAGAGTATAGGTCTTTAATTGCTAGAAATGAACAGTATTGAGTGGTTTTAAGGGATAATCAGAGGCACCATTAAATTCTTATGGAAAGGATATATGTGGTAAAAAATAAAATTGGATTTATTTATTGAGATTGATGGTTCTTAAATGTAATTTGAAATCTCTGGGGATGCCTTACTATTCTTTGAAGGGATCCACATGCTCTGTATTATTTTCATAATAACAGTGAGATATTTGGCTTTTTACTTTCTTTGTCTTCTGAGTGAGCAGTAGAGTTTCTGGAGGCTACATGATGTATGGTATCCAATAAAGAAAAGGCAGAGGCAAGTATGGACACTCAGCTGTCTTCTATTAGACACCATGGAAAGCTACAAAAATGTAAAACAATGCCACTTTTCTCACTAAATATTTTCTGGTTTGGAAAATATTTTTATAAAATATATTTATTATGAAAATAATGAGTTTTAAATAAATTAAGTTATGATTAGATGTTTGAACTTTCCTATTTAATTTCTGACATATTAAATACAAATTAATATAATCCATACATTGGGTATGTATGCATGTATGTATGTATGTATGTATGTATTTATTTATTTATTTATTTATTGGTTTCTTGAGATAGAATTTCTCCATGTGGTCTTGGCTGTCCTAAAAACCTCTCTGTAGATCACGCTGGCTTTGAACTCACAGAGGTCTTGCTGCCTCTGTCCCCCCAGCTCTTGGATTAAAAGCATCCTCAGTCATTTTTTAAGAGGATACTGGAGGGCCCTGGAGACAAACTTTCTGATAGCAAGTTTATTTCCATCAACTTTTTGAAGGACTCTAGGGTTAAACTTTAATTCCACACAGTCCAGAATTGAGTCAGATGATGGGAAAGTGAGGACCTGCCTCAGTAGTAATGATTATTAAATCCTAAAACAGATTCGTTATCTAAAGTTCGTTATCTAAAACTGAAGCTAAATAATCCCCCTCCCAGCTCCATCTGAGAAGGCCTGTACTTCTCTGGCGTCTCAATAATTTGATGGATAATTTTCATTAGAAATAAAGAAGAGAAGACTACCAAAGTGTTATCAGAATACAAACCTGACTGAGCTTGTGCTTTCCAGTTCCTGTTGTTTTGTGGCTACTGTAACTGCCCACAGTTACATCAAACCGGTTACCTGGAAGGGAAGCTGGGGGTGTATGGGAAGGCAGCAGAAAGAGATGGAGACCAAGACAACACCTGCTGCTCAAGGTCTCAAGGTTTAATGGAAGACTCCAAATATATAGGCAGGGGAAAACCCTTCCCCCCAAAGGCTGGAAACTTCTCTGCAAAACCTGTTCGTTGCTCTGCAGGTAGCTAATGTTTCTCAGGGAAACTGTAGGCCCTTTAAGAACAATGGGCTTCACCTTGGTCTGAGCGCTCCACTCTAGGTGGAGGGGATTATGGCTAACACAGGAGTTCCTGCTCAAAGGCTGGGAGAGGAACTTCACCTTGGTTGATGTCAAGCTCCTGCCAGGTGACATGGCACCCCAATAAGGCTCTCTACAGACTACTATTCCTTCAAGCTTTTGATTTGGAACAAAAGCTACTCCCCAAATGTCTTTCATCTCCTGACAACAATGGTGTCTTCTGACATGCACCAAAGAGCTAAAAAGTGATATGCAAATTACCAAACTCCAAATGCATCTTAATCCAAATGTCCTGAGGCTTGAGGAACAGCAAGATCATCCTGCATCCTCCTGTGGGAGGAGGGAATGTCATAGCAACATCATCTGCTTTTGTTTATTGAACTTTCTCAGAGGCACTTAGACAAAGCTTTTGCTGCCTCTCTCCTTTGTGAGTGGATTATGCAGTATCAAGCATGAAGCTGCTGATTGGTTTGACATTGGAATACTGGAAAATACTATTTGGGGCATTGGCACTTGCTTGCTTATGGGATTTCTTTTTCAAGTTTGAGATCCTTTAACATCCTTTCTTCAGAAAATTATATAAACAAGAGAATTGTCTATATGTTGCTAAATCTCATGGATTGGTCCTGTTTGCAACCTTCTCTTARATAAGAGCTAACACTTAGTTTTTTTTTCTTTGTTTCTTTGTTTGGCCTATTTGAAGCAAGTAGTTGCACAYGTGATCCTCACTTCCAGGGTACATGACTGATGTACCCTGTATAAAATATAAAATGTAACATCTTAGAAAGTACCTTTCAGATTTGGGGAATGTCATTAAACCCTATGAGCAAGGACTATCAAACTTCCTGGTGGGGAGTGGATTTTAAAAGCCTTGTATCATCCTTCATACATCAAATGAAAAAAATGCACTCAATGGAATTACATATTCCATGCTGTGTGCTTTTTTTTTTAATCTTCTTGTCGTTGTAGTTAATTTCATCTTTTGATTGGTAGACCTTTTGAGAGGAGAGCACAGGAGATGCATGCGAAATCTTCCTTATGATTTCTTGAAGCATTATCTCCTTTGGTAGTAAGTGGTTCTTAGAGGATCAGAAGCTCTGTTGGGACTTACAGCATATGGCGGCCATCCAGACATAACTATTCTTTCTTGGTCCACCCTGCCCTTTCATTGAAATCCTTATCTGATTCCTCTAAGTACTCTATCACTTTAAAGTCAAATTCTTCATGAATGAGATTTAAGTTGAGGTAACCTAAGGGATTAATATAAACTAACTACTCTTTCTATTTTCCCAGCAAGCTTTCCCCTTCCCATTCCAACCAGCACTCTTCTCTAGCCATTCATAAACATTTCTCAGCCAGTTTAGACTTACCACAAGACAAACTAGAACTGACACCTTTTCAACGAAGAGCCCTGTCACTCACTGAGATAATACCCATGATATCTCAGGCACCTCCTGGGTCACTGAAATGTGTCAATCCGCAAAGATAGTAGAAGCCTTTCTTCATCTTTCCCCTTCCTTGCTCCCCTTTTACTGACCAAAGCCACTGTTCTGGTCTCCAGCCTGTTCGGTTTTCCATTCAGCTTCCGAGATGGGATACAGAGAGATGGAAGATGCAGCTGTTTACAGTTCCTTTCAGGACCAGGTTTTAGACCATGTAAAGTATCTGTGTGGTGCAAAAAAAAAAAAAAAAAAAAAAAAAAAAAAAAAAAAAAAAAAAAACGGGAATTTAAAAAATTGCAATCATCCTCATTCAAAACTTTCAAAATCCTATCAGTGGCAGCACAAATCATATAAACTTTTTAGTGTTTAATGATCTTTCTCTTGTTTTGACTTAGGAGATCTCGAGTTGAGGCCCTCAACATTTCTCAGCATTGACCCCCTCATGGGACTTCTGAAGATTCAAGAAACACAAGATCTGGACGCTGGTGACTATACCTGTGTAGCCATCAATGATGCTGGAAGAGCAACAGGCAGACTGACTCTGGATGTAGGCTGTAAGCTTTCATGTCCATTGGGCACATTTCTTTTCCTGAAACTGAGTTGTTATTTTTACATGTCGATCAACAGTGAAACAACTTGGCAGAAATGTGTGTAAATGGCAAAATCTAGCATGGGCATGTCGGATGAAACTTCATAACCGTGGCTAGCAATTCCTAGGAGCTTCCAGTGTGACAAGAATGTCGCATGGTTTTTTCCGTTAAACCAGTGGTTCTCAACCTTCCTAAGGCTCAAGTGTTAATACAGCTCCTCATTTGTGGTGACACCTAACCATAAGATTATTTTTTGTTGCTACTTCCTAACTGTAATTTCACTACTGAGTGGTGCTGCAGAAATGTGTTTTCCAGTGGTCCTGACCCACAGGTTGAGAACTGCTGCATTATATTCTAAAACACCCCCATCCCCTGCACACACACACACATACACACACACACACACACACACACACACACACACACACACACACACACACACACACAAGGAGATGCTATGATTGTATCCACTAAGCTCATAAAAGCTGAACCACTTCATGAAGGCTGCAGAACTTGGGCGAGGCAGGTCCTGTGTATTTGACTTTGAGTTATCTGACCTTAGAGACTGTAGCATTATCAATGTGTCATCTACTGCCATTTTCCTGTCAGTGGCCATCCATTGGACCATCAGATTCCCAATTATTAACATCTGGAGGCCAGAAAGTAGAGTTTGGCCCCAGACCATAATCCGGAGATGTTGATGGCAGAAAAGGTATTAGATTATGCTCTTGTTTTAGTTTCAAAAATCCACTAAAAGTTACTCCCCAGTTCTCCCCGGTGAGAAATAAAGTACTTACTACAAATGAGTCCAGTCACCACGAGAAGAGGTGGTGTGTGATTGACAACTGCATTTGTGTGCTCAGGAATGTTAAGTCTCACTTCACCCTCTACTTCACGTCTCTTTAGAAAATAATGCAAAGCAAAAAGAAATTCTCCACACAGTATTGTAAAACCAGAAATAAATCAGAACTTGTTTTTCATGGAAAAGAATGTGGCAGCTTAATTTTAACTGATAATTAAATATTTACATTTCTTTAAACTTATAAAGTATGGAATGTCACTAAATTGTGTTTTCTTTTCTGTATGTTATGTACAATTTTTTTGCCATGTTCAAACTGCTTTTTTAAACATGAGTGAAGAAAATGAATCTTTTACAAACTATTTCGGTTCTATTATCTTAAGCCTTTAAGTGAAAATTACCACACCATGTGCTTGATATTTTGTTTCATGGAAACAATTTTTTTTCCTCTCCCTGGGACCTGTTATGATCCTGGTCCCTTGCTCTTGGCTGTCTGTTGAACACTATTCATTCTTGTTGATTATGCCCTGAAATTTTAATATAGAATGTGGAAGTGGCCAAAGATGACTATAGACTCTGCCCAGTGTGCTGCAAGATGTCCAAGGTGCTGCTGTAATGAACTCTGTTATTGTTTAGATAAATACCTTGGAAATAAGTATGGGACTGTTGGGTGGAGTGGGGGGGGGTGTCTCTGGTTCTTCTGGATGACTTTTAAATACACCAATGATTTTGGAAATGTAAGACTTTCAAGTGAGGAAGCCAATTAGATCCAGAAATCTTGTTTTTAAGAAATACAATAAGGGTAAAATTTCAATTCCTAGCACCTTCTGTTCTGTTTCTCGCGGATTTCCACAGAGATATTTTATGTTTACACAACAGTCTTTTGCATGTTCTAGCTCTACGGGGACAGAGAAATGGCTTGGGCAATGACCAACTTTGAGGTTTTAGAAAGTCTGAGGACCACATACATACTTCTTTGCTTATTGACTATTTTCGTCTTATTTTTTTCCTTTTGATTTCTGCATTTCCTAGATTCTTTCTACTGTCTAGCCATGCACCATATAAAGACTAAAGATATCTCTTTTTAATGTTTCATGGTGATGTGTTAGTGACTTTTCTCATTACTGTGACAAAAATATTAGAATAAAACCATCTTAGGGTAGAAGGAGTTCATTTAGCTTCCAGTGTGAGCATACACAGTCTATTATGCGGAAGAGACACAGCAGAAGGAACATGAGGTGGATGCTCTCAGTGAGTCTGTGGCGAGGAAGTGGTGACAGAGGGGTACTGCCACTCAGCTTACTTTGTCCTTTATTATTCAGTCTGTGACGTCAGACCACAGTGCCATGGATTTTCAGAACCAGTCTTACACCCTCCATTAAGTCTCTCCGGAAGCATCCTCAAAGACATACCCATGTGTTTGAAAATTCACTTAAGTTGACAGGATAGCCATAATAGCTGGATTTAGAAACTTCCCAATTAATATTTCTATCTACACTTCACTCTATAATTGTAGCTGAACTTTGATTTCAAAATACTTGGCTTGTTCATGGCTTGTCTAATATTGATTCCAGTGATGGCTCTGAATGAACCATTAACAGAAGCAAGTCATCTGCTTTCTGTGACTTTGACCATTACTAACAGTTGGGAGATAACTTAATATGGAAGTTGGCAGCACCATTGTTGTACCTTAACATATCCATATTCATCATTATTTCTTTCTGAGAGCACATAGGTTTCACTAGATGGGCCTGCYCATGGGGGACCATTGTTACATATGGTGGCATCTCTACAACAAGCCACAGTTGTGGAGATGATTGTGATTTTTATTATGCGGTTTAAAAGAAAAGATATGGATCAGAACTTTCTCCAGAGTTAATACARCGATTAAGAATATAGGCACTTGAGAGAAAATGGGTTGCCTCCATGACTTTCCTTATTWTATAGATATAAATGGCATTTACTTTATAGGTGACTTGAAAAGATGGAATGAGATTATTATCACTTACATACACCTGGCATGCTAATTATTACCTAAGGAGCTGATAAATGTAACATGTATCTTCACATATGTAGTGGTTATTTTCTTTCTTTGAGTCTCAAGCATCATATTGAAATGCATACGTAAAGGGATACAGTATTAAAGATTAGAYTTTTGTCTTTTTATATGAAATTTATTATTTCAATTTGACTTTATTTTTTAAGAAAGGACTTGAGACAAGTTAAGTACTAAGCTTAGTAGTGAATAAAATTATTCATTTGCGTTCCAAAATGATTGGGCATATTTCTGAATTGATCGTGACTTAAAAACAAAAGCATACTTTTATCCATATCATGTGGCTCTTTGGGCTTTTGGGTTGTTT
>BDUI01004984.1:0-14035 GCA_002335545.1 Apodemus speciosus
CCCCACCCAGACCTAACCCCTCCCGTCAGAAAAGAGCAGGCCTCCCAGGGACATGGACCAAACACGGCACAACAGTCCACCATAAGACCAGGCAATAGCATSGCATCAAGGTTGGACTAGGCAATCCAGTAGGAGGAGAAAGGACACACAAGAAAGCAAAAGAGAATAGATTTTAAAAATTCTTTTTACTTTACATCAACAAGGTGCTGTATTTCTGAAGTGTCACTTACCCCAAATGCCCAAGAAGCTACAGCCAATTTCTTTTCCTCCTTCTTCTCTTTCAGGAAAAAAAAATCCCAATTTTTCTTACTTTTTAAATTAATAGATCTGTATTGAAGGAACACATTTCTTTATTTTTAAGGGGGATGGGTTGTTTTACTCATACTTCTATGTAACAGTTCAGAATTGAAAGCAGTCAGGCCAGGAACTCAAACCCAGCAGGAACCTGGAGGCAGGAGCTGATGCAGAGGCCACAGAGGAGTGCTGCTTACTGGATTGCTCCTTAGAGCTTGCTCAGCCTACTTTGAAAAAAAGGAAATGTTTCTTTTTGTTTATTTTTGAGTCTGTGTTTTAAATACATTTCTCTCTTCCCTGTCCTTATTCCAAACCTTCCCATACATCCCTCCCTGCTTTCCTCTAGTTCATGACCTCTCTCTTCATAAATCATTATTGTGTGCATATATGTATTTGTATATAATGTATTCATAAATATAACCTGCCAAGCCCATATAAAGGAACATACTGCAAAATAGCCCCCCAACAGCCTTTTACAGGTCTGCTTATCATATTTTCAAAGATAATTGCCAGGTTTCCTCTTTATTTTTGTGTTTTACAATTCTGGCTTTAGAACATCAAGTGGTCTTTTTTTTTTTTTTAAGTCAGAATATCAAAACTGTTCTTTCTTTTCGTTCTAAAGGTGATGTGGTAAAGCTTAAGGATCTCATCAGAGAACTGGCCAACAGTGATGTTTTCAGTGAGTGCCAAAGTAAGTATAAATTTGAAAGAAATGCCAACAGAAGCTTCCTGCTTGTAGGCTTGTGTATGTCGGGTTTTGGTAGGTGTGCATGCATGCGTGCGCGCGTGAGCACACACACACACACATACACACACACACACACACACACACACACACACTGGGCATTTATGAGGGTGCTGGATATGCAAATTCTGGCTCTCACTTTTGTACATCAAGTGCCTTAGGAGACACCAGGTGTCTCTGCAGCTCTTGTGTGTGCCGATTTCAGCAGAGCCCCTTCTCAGTTCCTTGCTCACACCTCCCCTGTGCTGGCACGCAACACACTTCTGTGGTAAACTGGAGATAGAAGGCATGACTTTCTGCATGCCGGGCAAGCACTCTAACAACTGAGCTGCATCCCTGGACTCTGGCACCATTAGGGGTCACTTTGCTGGTTTGTTCTTTAGCTTTGAGAGTTGATAAAATGTCCCAATTTATCTTGTTTTCGAATCTGAACCTCAAAAACCTCTAAATTTTATAGCACTTCCTGTTTAACAATAACAACAAYAACACCAGGTTTTCTGGAAAATGAATACATTTCATTCAAATCAGGTTGTTATGGGGCTGGAAAGATAGCTCAAGAATTAGGACCTGAATTTGATCTCAAGGGCTTATAAAAAGCTCTGCATGTAGCATGCAGGATTAATGATAATGCATGCTTGTAAGCCCAGCAGCAAGAAAGTGGAGACAGGAGTAGCTTAATTGGCCAACCAAAGTCCCATTGAAAAACATCGTTTCACAAAAACCCATCGTTGATATCTAAGTACACGTGCACATACCTGATAGGTTGATGTATGTTTAGCTGTGTGCACTAACCCTACTTTTATATTTTGCTATCAAATAGAAATTGAGGACATACATAACATCATTGATGTAGTCAGTGATGGCAAAGTGGATGTTAAAGACCTTCTGTCTGTCTTGAAGAGCCTCAAGAAACCTTTAGAGGAGGAAGACCAGTCTGAGGAATCTCGGACCTCCGAAATGAATGGTGAGTACGTAGTCATTTCTCAGGTCTTGCTTTAGAGCTCACGCAGGCTCTTTTTAAAATGGCGGTGATGCCGTGTGTTAGAGAGCTCTTTGTGGAGCTGATGCCCCTCTATTGGCCTACTTGGAGAATGTTTGGATAGTCTTTATTTGGACGAGGGTAAGAGAAGTATTCTTGTTACTAATGTCTTAAAAACTGATTCTTATTTATTGGGATGCAATAGTTAAAAGATAAATATGGTGTTTCTATTTCTTCAGCACCGGATTCTAGCAGAGACACAGAGCTCCATGGGCTTTTAATTCCTTTGATACAGAATACGATATTAACTCCTTCGCTGTTGTCACAGTTATAGGATTCTTAGGGTTAATAAGCCATTGAAGGATGAAATGTGTGTGACTTCTAGAGTCACCAGAAGGTGTCACTGCAATGGTCTTGCTTTCTTTGCAAGGATAATTGATGTGCACGACTTGCAGTTTATATCAAGGGCATGGGCAGAGATGGGTGTATTCAGAAATTTTGTTCCTCCATTCTTTAGTTCCTTTGCTTTTCTATGGTAATCAAATGAACCTGCCTTTAATATTTGCTCCACTGAGAAGCTTTGACAAGATATTTGAACCCATGAGTTACATTACGATTATTCAATATGGGACCTTTGGGATATCTGCTCTGTTCTGTTTTGATTCACTGCTTTGAGACTGGGACTTCTGTATTCTAGGCTGGCCTCAAATTTATTGTGCAATTGGGGATGCGCTTGAATTTCTGGTCTGCCTGCCTCTGCCTACTGATGACTGACAGTTCATGTAGTCCTGGGAATCAAACCCAGGGCTTTGCATAGCTAAGCAAACACTTTTCCAGTTGAATTTTGTCCCTAGCACATAGGATATATTTTTCTTTCATATATACATGTGATAGATATATATTTATATGTACTATATAACATATATTACTATATGTTTCAAATGTATTTATTTAATCTACATCTTGAAATAACTATTATACATATGTATTTTCATATATATCTATCTTGCTTATATATGCTTTTAAAGATTTATGTATTTTATATATATGAGCCCACTGTTGCTGTCTTCAGACACACCAGATGAGGGCATTGAATCCCATTACAGATGGTTGCAAGCCACCGTGTGGTTGTTCGGAATTGAGCTCAGGTCCTCTGGAAGAGCAGTCAGTGCTCTTAACCGCTGAGCCAGCTCTCCAGCCCCTTGCTTATATATTCTAATGTATGACTTAACTAACTAGGAAGTGCTTCAATTTCAAGTGGTATTAAACACTCTTAGAGGATAAAGAGAATAAGAAATACATAGGAAAACGTTCCAGAAACTGCACCAAACCCAAAGAGAAGCCTTAATTATATGCTGGTAGAGAAGTCAAACTCACCACTTTCAAAGAAAGAACGTATCTTAGTTCTTGATATTTTTTCCTGGGTGTTGAAACGTTGGGTAGTTTTCATAAGTTGAAGAAGGAACATTTCCCAGTTTTGGAGGAATCTAGACGCTGAGATTTTGAAAGTATAAACTAAAGTTTTCTATTTGTGTATAGTCTTTCAAATGCTTTGGGTGAAATGCAGCTGCTGTGCTTCTGGGATAGAGCCAGTTGGGGGAGCTAGGTAGGAGGAGGCTGGAAATTCCTTACTGGGATGCAAATCGAGTGTTTAGGATGTGAAAAACTTACTTCATTTAGAGTCTTTAGTTCTTTCAGAGGATTAATCTAGGTGTCTAACTGCTTCAGTCCCAGCATTCCATTTACTTTGGTCTCATTTACTGAACTTGAATCTAATCTGAGGACTGACCAGTTAGTTCATGATTGGGACCTTCTCCTGTTCTAGGGCCAATGGGAGAGAGACATGGAAGGGAGAGGAAGAGCTCAAAACTCAAATCTCCCGGAACCCCTTTGTTTCTCTCAGCATCTTTTTGTTTTTGGAGATGAGGAAGCTGTGTCCTTAGGGGTGGGACAGCTCTCAACTCATGGCCTCATTCAGCCGACGGTCCTTCCTACCTTGACTCTAGGATCTATCACCTTAACATATTCACTGTGCCACCAAGCTACAGACATTGCCTTCCTGTCCATTTGCTTTTGTGCACAGTTTTTTTTCTTTTGTTTGATATTTTTCCCCCACATTAAACAGGAAGTATTTGCTGGTAAGGAAAAAATATGAAATTGTCCTTTTTATCACCAGATATTTAAAAAATGATCTCTTTGCAGAAAGTGACCCTGTATGTTATGCTTTAGTGTTACTCATATATACTTTAATAATCATTGCTGCACACACACACACACACACACACACACACACACACACATCCTATACGACCCGTGTATGTTTTAGAGCTGGGGTCATGTAACGAGTTGTGTAATAAATGTATCAGGTCCGGAATAACATTAAAAAGCAAATGGAACACTTTGAACTGTAGTAGAGGATTCCAGAGTATATCACAGGTGGGAGTGGTAAGTGCTGCCTTATGAAACTTTGATCCCTGTGTGTTGGGTCTGTGTGGGAGGCACGTGTCCATGCATATATTTATATTCCCCCAATCAAACCAATGTGTTGTGATTCCAGAAATTTGGGAGTAATATTAACGTAATTGTTGCCTCGCTACTGTTTTTTTTTTTAATTCGTTTTATTTTATGTGTGTGAATATTTGCCTTCATGCTTGTAGGTGTATCACATGCATGGCTGATACCTGCAGGGGCCAGAAGAGGGGGTCAGATCCCCTGGAACTAGAGTTACAGATGGTCATAAGCTGTCTTGTGGGTGCTGGGAAGTGAACCCCAGTCCTCTTGAGCAGCAGATGCTTTTAGCTGCGGAGCCATCTCTTCAGCCCCTCTGCGGTTGTTTGATTCATTTAAACCCTACTCCTTTTTTTCTTTTAACTTTGCAGAAAAAGATGTGATCTTAAGAGAGACAATCGATCACTTCACTGGTGCATCTACTGCAGCAACACCGTTCAACAGTGAGTATCATAAAAATGAAAGTAAGTTTCTGGAATCACCGTATTATATTTTAAACTTCTCTCAAACGCCATTTGTCTTTTTCCCCCCTTTGAGTATTTTCCTAAAGTTTCTTTTGCCTTATTTTAAATGTTTATCCAGACTTCCCACACCTTAGCCAGTGATTCTAGTAATTAGAATAAATAATAATTATTCTAATAATTATTTAGAATGGCATACCTATAATGACTCCTAAAGGCAAATTACTTTCTCAGTATATGTATGCTATATTGTAGAAACAACCCCCTCGCTCTGGCAGCACACGTCCTTCTCGTTTCTATAGATCTCCGCGTGGTTGTTCTCTCACTTAAGAATCATGTTGTAAAAGAGCCCATGGTCTGGGGCCGGAGACCTGGCTGGTGTGCTCGTCAGGGAGGAAGGCTTCTGGACTCCGAGAGGGACAATCAGTTTTTAGACCACATTTACTTTTCCCGTTCTCAATGGCTTGCCTTCGGTACCCACCTCTCGACCACCCTGAACTGCTGCCCAGCGGTTGGCAAGCTTTATTGTGTATGTTAGCTAGCGTGGAGGGTGCAGCAGAAACACCTTTGAGAGCTAGCAGTGGATGAATAAAAAATGAGCTTCCTCAGAAATTATACCCCAAAGGAACTTTTACCTGACTATGGTCTTTGTTAGTTGTTTAATTGACTTTAAAGATAAAAGCCCACTGATGTGTTTTAAAAGCCTTTTGACTGAGAATTCTCTTTTTCTTTCAATTTATTTATTTTTATTCTTTAATCCCATTTACAGTCCAGACTTCATCCCCCTTCCAGTCTGCCCCCCCCAACAGCTTCCCATCCCATACTTCCCTCCATCTCCCGTCTCCTAGAGGATGTCACCATCTCCCCCACCCCACCAGACCTCCCCATTCCCCGGGGACCCAAGTCTCTTGAGGATTAGTTGCATCTTCTCCCACTGAGTCAGGACCCACAGTCCTCTGCTGTATATGTGTTGGGGGCCTCATATCAGCTGGTGTATGCTGCCTGGTTGGTGGCGCAGTGTCTGAGAGACCTCAGGGGGCCAGGTTAGTTGAGACTGCTGCTCTTCCCATGGGGCTGACTTCCTCAGCTTCTTCCAGCCTTTCCCTACTTCAACCACTGGGGTCTCCAGCTTCTGTCCATTGATCGAGTGTAAGAATCTGCATCTGATTCTTTCAGCTCCTTGTTGGGCCAGAATTCCTTTAAAGATATACCTATCTCATTTCTGTAGGTATGGGCACCAAGGATTGAAAAGGAATTGGTCTCAATGTCAACCTCTGTTCTCTTTTATTCCCTGTATTTTCAGGTTTACTGAAAGGGATCAAAACTATTGAAAATATTAGAAATAATAAGATGCCTGTAGATGAACTTGTCTCCAACCTTATGAGTACTGGAATGCCAGTAAACCACAGCACAATGCAGGAGATCCTGAGACAAGCCTCTGTCAATGGTGAGTTCTTCTTTCTTGTTGTACAGTTTCTTCCTCGTAACTACTCAGTGTCTTTTTACCATTATGTTTCACATGCTGTATAACCCACCCTAAAATGCTGCTGCTGCTGATGTCTACATGTGCATCTGTGTGTATGCATGTGTGCAGGTACACATGTGTTTGGATATGTCTGCCTGCGAATGTGTGAGGAGGCCCTGAGACATCAGCTTTCATTGTCACTTCTCAGGAGCTGTCTACGATGTTTTTTTCTTTCTTTTTTTTTTTCTTGAGACATAACCTCGGGGGTTGCTGTGTAGGCTGGACCCATGGCCAGCAAGCTCCAGGGAGCCTTCTCTCTCCACCTCCTCAGTGCTGGGGTCACAAGTGGTTGCCACCACAACTGGATTTTCTGAGGAGTCAAAACTCAGACCCTCTTGCTTGCGAGGCAAATACTCTGTCAACCAAATTATCCCCCAGTACCATCTTTATTATTACTTTAAGATTTATGATTTTCTTTCATTTGTAGATATGTATGCACGTGTGTGCACTTGCGTGTGTTGCGTGTGCATGTGGAGGCCGATGGTCGAAGTCAGAAATCTTCCTGGATCACTCTTTCCCTTAGTCTTCGAGGCTGACTCACTCAGCTGAACCAGAGCTCGCTGACAGAGCTTGTCTTGCTAGCCAGCTTGCTCTGGGATCCTCTGCTCCTCCTTCCTCGGAGGTTGGAGTCACAGAGGGCTTGCCCAGTGGCAGTGTGACACTCCTATGCTTCTGGTTCCTCACCCTTGCACGGCAAGTGCTTAAGGACGACCTCTTTTTTCTATACTCGTCAGTAATTGTTTTAAACACTGGATATTCTCCTAACCCCACCCCAATTACTTTTAGCTCTTTAAAAGATTAGCTAAAACATAAAATTTTCTTAGAGCATTCTAACATAGTTTCAGCTGATTCCCCTCTCCTCTTCCTGGAGGGACCAATCTGTGTTGGGCATAATGTCGTCTTAGTTCTACTGTATGCTCGGAATCCTGTTGCATGTATGAATAAATATATTTTTCATCGATGAATGTGTTTATATCTTAAGTGGGAATGATAGATTGTATGTACTTGTGCTGTAAAATTCAGTATCTTGATAGAAGTCTGTCTTGTAAAATAATTAAACCAAGATATCCTGTTCCTTATCTCACATCCCTATACATTTTGTGATGGCATTTAAAATCCATTTCAGTAATTTTCAAGTAAAATGTGTTATTATTAATTACAGTCATTTGCTGTGCTGTGGATCTCTTGAACTCTAGCCCATGTGTGGCTCTAACTTTCTTTCCTGTCAACACATACTTGTCCCCAGCCCTCACTCCTGCACCCCCAGCCCCTCCCCTCCCCCAGCAGTCTACTTCGTTTCCAACTGTTTTTCTTGTGCTTTGTTTTCTACACCTGGTTCTCTTTACTTCATCCACTGTCTGCCAAATTCATCTGTGATGTTTCAATGAGACGCTTTCCTTTAAAAAGCCAAATAACATTCTGTGGTATGCGTCTGTGCGATTGCTCTGTCTCTTTTATTCATTTAACACACACCTAATATTCTTTAAAATTCTGGCTATTTGAATAATAATGCAATGAACATGAGCATGCAGCAGTTTATCTGATACTCTGATTCAGCGTTCTTTAGTATACCTGCAGAATTGGAGTTTCTGGAAACAGTAGGTCTATTTTTACTACTATTTTCATTTTTGGATGAATCTCCATAATTTATTCTATAATGCTATTTTAATTTAGACTCCCATCCTTCATATATGAGTTACTTTTTCACTATATTCTTGCCTATACTTAACCCCTTCTCTCTTTCTCTCTCTCTCTGTGTCTGTGTGTGTATATATGTGTATATGTGTGTATATATGTGTGTATGTGTGTATTTGTCTATATATGCCTGTGTGTATTTGTGTCTGTGTGTCTGTATGTGTATATATGTGTGTATGTGTGTATATGTGTGTATGTGTGTATTTGTCTGTGTATGCCTGTGTGTGTGTGTGCCTGTGTGCATACGTGCTTACATGTGTGTGTCTTCAATGACTCTCCACCTTATTTACTGAGGTAGGACCTTTCACTTGGACTCAGAATTGCTGATTTGCTAGTCTAGCTAGCTGCTTTTCTCAGGGGATCTGCTGTTCCACTTCTCACAAACTCACATTATAAGCCACACACACTGGTGTTTGCTTGTGGGCTAGGGTCCTCATTCCCGCAAGGCAAGCACTTGATCTGCTGAGCCATCCCCCAGGACCCTCTTCTGTCTTTCTCATCAAAGTTGTTCTTCCAGTTGAGAGACAAACTGCCCTTTGAAATACAATAAAAAATATAGGCATAGGTAAGTAGATAGGCTAGAAGACAGAACAGAAAGTATGTATATTGAAAATGCATTAGGATTCATACTATTTTCTCCTGAAGGTATTTATCAGAGACAGACTCAGTTTATCCCAGATCACGTCTATTTTTACATATATACATATTTATACTCATAGATAAAATATCTTTTATTTTTAAGCCACATAAATAAATACAGCTGCAAATTCTATTTTGAAGGAAGAGATTCTGGGTAGAGCTCTCTCAGGTAGTTTTAATCCTGTTGAATTTCAGAAGTTAGAATATTTGCTTATTTCTCTCCTCTGCCATAGTTATTTAATGATGGACAATTGGAGCCTGCCTGTTCCCCGCTTTGTCTTTTAGTGATTAGCAGCACTAGCACTTTGCCATTTCATAATTATGACCTTCTATTTTTTAGAAAATGATGAAGTAAGTCTCAAAGAAGTTTTGGAGAATTTAAGCACACGTAAACCAGATCCTATACTGGAAGGTGGGTCAGCTGACATGTGACTTTGAAGATTTGTCCTTGTCTTAAGATACTTTTGAAGTAGCATTATGAAATATAGCTTGTCTGCAGATTCATGTGTTTATATTTAAATTGCATGACTTGGTGAAGTGCTGGCTTGTGCATTCCCTTGTCAGTCTCTCATCATAACCAAGATGATAATAAAGCACACCCTGCCTCCAGATTTTCATCTTATCTCTTGATAATATCACATGCCTTCTCTACCTTCTTTCTACCGATTACCCCTGGGCAACCACTGTTTTTTGGGTCACTAAAGATTTATGTTTATATTTAAATCCTTTCCGACGGTCCCCTTTATATAGCACAATGTTTTTGAGGTTTATCAGTGCCTGCGTGCTTCAGTGACTCACTCTTTATTGTTGAGAACTATTCCGTTTTATAGTGGTAACGCTCTTTGACTGTTTACTTGATAGCATGCATTATGATGTCTTCGGTTGGGGCTTTCCCCTAAAAACTGCTGCAAACATACACGTATGGGGCGTATGGGGCATTATATAGGCATGCTTTACTTCTAGCTAATTACTGTGAGATGGGTAACTGAGTTACATTATGAGGTCTGTTCAAGTTTTTAAAAAAACTGCTGAGCCATTTTATAAAGTAGTTAGTGTTTTATATCCATTTGCATCAGCAGTATTTGGGCATTTTAGGTGCCTATATGGTTTTGCTAACTGTGATGAAGTAATTTAATCATTCTTACAAGTGTGAATAATGTGTCACTGTGGCTTCTCTTTGCATATTCTTGGTGACTAATGATGTTCAATATCTTTTCATTTTCTTATGTTCTTTTTGTATTTCTTTGGCTCATGTTTTTTTGCTCATTTTTAAGTTGGGTTATCTTTGTTATTTCTCTGTATATTGTGGATTTAAGTCCTTTATCAGATATATGCTTAGCAAATATTTTCTTGAAGTTTTTTGTTTGTCTCTATTTTCTTATTGTTATATGTAAGTACACTGTAGCTGTCTTCAGATATACCAGAAAAGGGCATCAGATCTCATTATGGATGGTTGTGAGCCACCATGTGGTTGCTGGGATTTGAACTCAGGACCTCTGGCAGAGCAGTCAGCGCTCTTAACCACTGAGCCATCTCTCCAGCCCCCCTGTCTCTATTTTCTTAAAAGTGCTTTTAGAGTCATGCATCTCCCCTTGAGCATCCACTGTTAGCTTCTCTGGTTCTGTGTATTGTAGTGTTGTGTCTTAATTTACAGCCATGATCCATTTATAAGTGAGGATATGCCATGTTTGTCTTTCTGGGTCTGGGTTACCTCACTCAGGATGATTTTTTTTCTAGCTCCATTTATTTGCTTGCAAATTTCATATTTTTAACAGCTAAGTAATAGTCCATTTTGTAAATGCACCATGTTTCCTTTTTTCATTCTTTGGTTGAGAGACATCTAGGTCGCTTTTAGTTTCTGGCTAACAGAGACTGAACTGACAACCAGGGAATCTGCATGGGACTGACCTAGGCCCTCTGCATGTATGTGTTATATCATGTAGTTTGGTCCTTTTGTGGGAATCCTAACATTGGGAGCAGAGGTTGTCTCTCTTTTGCCTGCTTTTGGTACCATTTTCCTCTTATTAGGTTGCCTCTTCCAGCCTCAATACTACAGGAGGTACCTAGTCTTACTGCAACCTGATATGCCATGTTTGATTGATCTTCACGGAAGACCTGCCCTTTTCTGAAGAGAAAGGGAGGAGGAGTGGATGAAAGCAGGGACAGAGGGGAGGTAGGGAAAGGCAGGGCTGAGAGGAGAGAAGGGAGGGGAAACCATAGTTGGGATGTAAAGAAAAAAGCATCTTTAGAAGTTCATTAATCTTTTAATAAGTCTAGTTAATCTCTTCTTAAAAATGAATTGTACTTTTGGTATCACATGTAAGAAATCTTTGCCTTGCCAAGTTCTTAAAGGTTTTACCATGTCTTTTCTTTCCCTCTTGCCTCCCTCCCTTACACCCCTCCTTCCTCTTTCCTCTACCCTTCTTCACTGTCTTCTTGTTCAAGAGCCTGGCTGGCTTCAGACACTCGATGTTCTCGCCACAGCTTCTTCTGGGCATGTGACCTTCATGCCTAGATGCTGGGTGTTTTCTAAATGTTTTATAGTTTTACGTTTATAACATATGGGCCATTTTGAGTGTGTGTGTGTGTGTTTTTAAAAAAAACACTGGGATTCTTTCATTTTTTAATGGCATGCCCAATTCCTATTATTAATTTGTTCATTTTGAAACTTAGTCTTACTCTTTTTCCCAGGCTGGTCTCCAACTCTTGAGTTAAGTAGCCCTCCTTCTTAAGGCTTTATTTCCATTTTATACTGACATAAAACAACTGGTTATCTTAGGGAAATACACAGGATAAAAGAATTCATGACAATTTGTTTAGTTTTGGAACCATGGAGACAATGTTGCGATATTTTATTTGGCAAGCAGCCTGAATTATTGGTGTATTACTATTGTTCATCACATGGAACATGAAAACAATTACAAAGAAAGAACACAACGTGACTTCAAGAATTTCCATTTGCTTTCAGATATAGAAAATGCCCTCAGTGCTGCCAAGCTGATGACCTCTGACAAAATTCAAGCCACCAACTTAAAAGATGCTCTTAAAGACCTCAATATTCATTTAAATTCAGAAGACGAGGAACTGTTAGAGAAAACGCTCAATGTTGATGGTAAGTATAAACACTGTCAGCCAGTTTGCCTTAACAATGTAGCTCTACTGGCACCACTCATCAAGCTTAGTATAATACACTTGTCTGTTTGAGCTTTTGAGACAGTCTTTTTAAATGTAGAATCGGAACTGCGTATCCCAGGCTATCTCAAACTCTTGATCCTGCTGCTTCAGCCTCTTGGACCCTAGGCTAACAGATCCACAGTATCCCTCTGGCTGATGGAACATCTTAAATATGTTTAGTAAGCATTTCTAAAATCTGCCCTTTAAGGTCTCCTGTGTTGATTCCACTGGGTTAAGGTGTGCTTGTTGTGAACATCTGAATGTCAAGGAAGGAGAAGTGACCTGAGAAGGTTGGGGTGACTGGAGACTGTTATGAAGAGAGTAAGAGAGGGGTTTCTACTCTGGCTGAGATATTTGTGACGTGAGGTTGAGTGAGAGTATTGGAAGCTTCCAGACAAACAGTAAGTTAGAAAGTAACTGTCTGGGATAGTGAAGGGGAATGGGGTGAAGAGCCAGAAGGGCGGTGGGGGCAGAGTAAATGTGAGCGAAGTGCATTGCACATTAATAAACGCGTGACGGGAAACTACCTGTCAGTTTGTGTGCTGAATATATAGCAATAGTAAATAAAACTAAAAAAAGAAAAGACACAGTAAAGTAAAAATAAAAGGCATGGCAAAATATAACCAATGCCTAGGATTAAGTGAGCCGTGGACATCGCTTCAGTTGTCATATCAACGGAGAGACTACATGGCCTAACTTGAGGGATGTGTTGTCACCTATGCGACTAGAACCACCTCATATCTGCATTGTGTGATAGATCCGATCGTCAGGGGTTATGGATTATGTAACAAATGTGAATAAATAAAAACTTTACATCTAGAAAACCTAGTGAGATAAGATGTGAAAAACAGAAAGGCTGTATCTAGAAATGTGACTCAATGGATGAGAGCTTGCTGTGTACGCAGAAGCCCTGACTTGATCCAGTACTGCGTWAACCACGTGACAGAATGCCCCTGGAATCCCAGCACTCAGTGGGTAGGGTTGGAAGGACGAGGGATTCAAGGTCTTTTTCAGTGACATAACATGAAGCTTGCTAGGTAAGAAAACTTATACAATGGGAACCAAATATACACAAGGTTTGATGGTGTAATCAGAAGGGACTTGTTAGAAGAGATGATTTAGGAGTTGAATTTGAAATAAAAGTGGGAATTAGACAAAATTCAGAGATGCAGGGTTGGAGGCTCAGAGGAGTTAGGAAAGTATATTCAGTGTGTGCAAAACGTAGAAATTAAGGAGTTTTAGGGGACTCCATGTAGCCCAGAATATCTTATATCTTTTCATGTGTGAGATACTGGAGACCATCAGGTTTTGGCACAGAGATAAAACATTTATCTCAGGAGATATTTGTGGCCAAAGAGTGGAAACTGTGCAGTAGCCACGAGCCCAGGCTAGAAACAGAAGTCAACCACACATAACACACGGTTACAGGACAACTAGGTAAAGATGATGGGTGAGGTKCGCGCAAGGCCCAGGACAGAGCACGAGGTTGTACTCTCAGTGAAGCAGCAGCGGGAAAGCATTTTTAAGAGCCTTACGAATTTACCAGAAGGATGGCGCAGAAATCAAGAGGAAGCTGTATTACAAGGAAAGCAAAGTCAGTTTAAAGCAAGAACACATTGAATTAGATAAAAATTAGAAAATACTCTTTAGCTTGGTGATAAGTTGTGTATACTTTTAAAAAAACATGCCCCTGCCTTCTCTCGAGCTCTGCCCACGCTCCTAGCTAGGCTCCGAGATCAGCAGCAGCCGGTCTCCCTCCACTCTGCCAACAGCCAGCTGGCACTGTTCCAGATCATTCCCCCAGCCCCTCACAGCCAGCCTCGCCAAGYCTTGAACAACTGCCCCAGCTGCCCTCTTTCTCCTCCTGCCCACCTTAGCCCTGCGGATGGAAAACACTAGACAGTTTTATTATTTTAAAACTAGCCAGATTACTCAATGGCCGGGCAAAGAACTTCCTGCCCTAATCTTATCAACTAGCTCCCTCCATCCTCCTAGGCCCCTGCTCGCGGTGGAGG
>BDUI01004985.1:8292-18965 GCA_002335545.1 Apodemus speciosus
CGCTGCTGGGGGAGGGGTGGCCAGGCTGCAGCCCCCTACCCCAAACTTCCCTCCCCTTCCATTCTCCCCGGCTTGTGTGTCTAGCCTTGGCTATGGAAGAGGTCCATACTGCAAGTTCCATAGCTTGAGGCTGACCTCCAAGGACGGCCTCTCCATGGTGCATCTGAAGGCTCTGGAATCTCAAGGCCTATTTGCTTGGTGTGACCTTGGCCTGGTTAGAGACTCCSGGAGCCTGGGTTCCATCTGTAAAACAGAGCCAGGCTGGTGATGACCTGGTTTGAGACTGCTCTTCCTTTGTGACTAATCCCGAAGCTGTGCCCATCCCAGCCAGGGCTTGCCTGAGTCCAGCTCCAGGGCAGTGCCAATCTCCACCACCAGGTGATACTGAAGCCGAGCYTGAGCCCCTCCTTCCTCCCCCGCAGCAGCTGCAAACATTTTGTTTTGCCATTAGAAGTGACTTACTTAAGGGAAGCAGAATTTTACAGGCAGTTTACAGGCTGGTCTTGTTCAGTAGTTTCCAAAAAACCGGGGGTGGGGGGCAGAGGCGGCCAGCAGCCTCCATAAGTCGAGATAGAGGAGAAGTGAGAAGCCCTGGGTGGACACTTTCTCTCAGAGTCGCATGCCCCTGGGTGGAAGCTAGGAACTAATTGGGCTACTAGGAGAACAGGCAGAGGCGAGTCCGGCTAGACTGTGGAGCATCCGGTGCCCAGAGCTGGGCTCCGAGGAGATGAGGGGACCGGGCCAAGGGAGAACAGATAGCCCCAGCCCTAAATGGTACTCTGAGAGTGCACCCCTATGATCTAGGTCAGTAAGTGTTCTCACAACACCCTGGGAATTTGAGGTTCAAGCCCGCACTGCCTGCGGAGTTGGGTGCCTAGGRAGGAGAGGGCTCTCCACCAGGTCGCCCRTCTCTGCTGGGAGGCTGAGCAAAGGAGCAGGTCAAGAATAGGGGTGGGAAACCCCTGCCCCGGGTCTTCCCCGGCCACCCTCAGGTGCAGAGAGGCTCAGTTCCCGGTGCCTTGGCCTCCCTCTTCAATTGAATGAAGCAGCCAGGGCTCAGTGGTGCTTAGCACGCTCCGACTATGGTTTTAATAGACGTACATGGACAAGCCGATATAGACAGATTTATAATTCTATACAGTCAGTCCGACATACACAGGGACGCTGTAAACGGGCGCCGGCCAGAGAGCGGGTGTGCAAAGTGGGCGGGGCCCTGGGGCTGCGGCCCCGCACGCTCTCCTGGCTCGACTCTTGCACGGGTGGGCAGTGAGGAGGGGGCTGTTCGCTGGGCCACCTCCTGGACCCAGAGTGGAGCAGAGGGCCGGGCTGGCGGCTAAGCTTGGGGCTGGGGAACTCAGAGCTGAGCCCTTTCCCTCCTRCTGCCGACTCGCCACGGCCAGCTGCGGCTCAGCGGCCTCAAGTGTGCGGCTCCAGAGCTCAGAACTCCTGGGCTCTTGCTGGCATCCCGGGGCCTTAGGCTAATCCAGCGCAAACGCCGAAACCCGGCGCCGCTGTCATCCCCAGCCAGGCGCAAGCTCCAACAGCGATCCGCGCCGCGTGCGCTCGCTCGGACGGGCCGGGCTAGTAGAGGGCGCCTCGGTTTTGACCGGGTGAACGATCCCAGGGCCTCCAGGCTCTCTACATTCAGTTCACGGGTCGAGGCGCTCCGGCAGGGACGCGCGGCGTCTTCTCCGAGCCACATCGGCGCTGGCTTCCCCCGCCACGTCCCCTTGGTGTAGTGGACAGCTAGGGTCGGGGGTTCGAACGCACCACCTGCGCCATCGCCAGGGACATTGCAACTCACCCCCACCCGCAGCATTTTTCTCCGACGTCTTTTTTTGCTTTCTCCCCCCCCCCGACCCCCTCCCTTGGCTTGCTTTCTTTCCTTTTTATTCGTTGCGGGCAGAGCGGGGGTCCGGAAAAGCAAACACAAAACCAACCTGGAGGTGGGGTGGGGAGGAAGGGGCTGCGCAGAGGTGAGGTCCGAGGTGCTGCGAGCGCCCCGCGTGCTCCGCGCGCTCCCGCTGCGCCTTGCCGGCCGGCGGCCCCGGGGACCCGGCGGGGCGGTCAGCTGTTGTACTGGCAAGCGTTGAGGCCCGACGCCGGCCCCTGCAGACCGCCGTAGCCAAACGACGAGTGCTGCTTGGACTTGAGCCGCAGGCTGGCGAGGCTCGAGTTGCACGTGTCCCGGTAGACGCTGTAGGGCGAGGCGGGGGTGCCGTAGGGGCAGGCGCCCGGCGACATGGCCGAGTTGAGCGAGGAGCCGGTGAGGTTGTTGATGTTGTTGAGGCCCGAGTTGGGCATGCCAGGCACGGCGCCCGGGCCCATGCTGGACGGCATGGTCATGGAGGAGATGGAGCTGGGGGCCGAGAACATGGACTGAGAGGAGAGCGGGCTCATGGAGTTGAAGAAGGTAAAGCTCTTGGTGGACAGCGGCGCCGGTGCCAAGCTCTTGGCGGCCCAGTTGTTGTAGGAGTAGCCGGCGGCGTACACGTCCTCGTAGGGCTGCACCAAGCCGCTGAACTGCGGCACGTAGCCGCCCTTGCACAGGTCCAACTGCTGGTTCCGCTCCCGCTTTCGCCACTTGGCTCGCCGGTTCTTGAACCAGACCTGGGGAAGCCAGCGGGAGAAATGTCAGGGCCGCGGTGGCCAGGAAGGGCCCTCACTCCCGACCCGAGCCTCTGCAGCCTCCTCTCCTAACACCCCGTCTTTTCTTCGCCTCTGCCGAGGTTTTCCGTAATGGTTCCCTTCCCGTCGCCAGAAAATATGAGTCCTCTCCTCTTTTACCCGCATTTCTTTTTTTTTTTTTTTTTTTAAATCTTCTTCCCCAAATTAAATTTATTTTCTTTTTCTGGCTCGAATTCTCTTTTGTTTGAACAAATATTCGTTTTCCTTTCCCCACTCTCGACCTGTCTCTTTTCTGCCATCTCCCTCCAAATGGGGTACCACCGCCCTCTCGATAGTTCAAACTTTTTTTTCTTCTCCCTCAAACACAAAAAGTATTTTTCTTCCCAGAAACTGACCATCTCCGAGTTTTCAGAGTTTTGTTGTTCAAATATTTTGTTTCATCTGCATTTATATTTAATAATTTTCCTCCTGCCTAAAATGTGAATTTTTGTCAACTTCTTGACTACCTAAACTCCAGTCTGTTTTTCTTTATTTCTTGTCCCCATTTTATTCCTTTCTAAATATTTACTTTATCCCTTCTTTCCAGATATCTGACCCTCACTGTTTCCCTTAAATAGTTGATCCTTTCTTTTTCTAAATGCTCAACCACTTTTGCTTCCCTTAAATATTTAATTTCTTTCCTACTGCCTAAATATATTCCAAATACGTTTCTCTGCAAATATTTAATTTCCGTAAGTTTACTAGTTTCTCTCTAATCTCCACCTCCGTTTTCTCCTAAAAATTTGGGTAAGGGCCACTTTTCTTCCCCGGACCACGTCCTCCCCAACCTATCTTTCCACCATTGGCCCCCTGACCTCCTAGCTCCTTCTCCAGCCCGGGACCCCTGTACCCCAGCCTTTCCCAGGCCCTGATTCTATCTACCCAACCCCACACCGCCTCTACTCCCATAAACCTGGGTAGGATTAGTGAGCTCAGAATTACAGAGTGAGGGTCTGCATCCAGGGTCCCACTGGGTCAGACCAACCTCACGGGGAGGGCTGAAGGTTGGGTTTGTGGCGGGAGCTCTGTGCGTCAGGTGGGACTTTGGTCTGGCCCGAGACGTGCTCCCAGTGTCTGATTAAATATTTGCCCACCCAGGGAAGAAAGGATTTCCTTACTTCTCCTGTAGGAACGAATAGCATTTGCTGGGAACTGTGGGAGGTGCCAGAATACAGCGTGACCTTGGGTCTGGGACCTTACATCTGTAAAGTGTAGTGGGAAGGCCACTCGCTACCAGCGTCCCCCGCTCCACATGACCCCAGACCTACAGTGGGAAAGGGCATTGGGCAAAGGTCCAGCTAGTACCTGGCTGACTGGCCAGGAAAGATGGAGAATATTCCAAAAACAGTTTGTAGAAGGAAAATTCAGAATGAGACCACAGCTCCAAGAAGTCTGAGATCCCCCGACTCAGACACCTTTCAGGCCTCTCTGGGGCAGTCAGGCACRACCTGCCTTTCCCTTTCGTTTTCCAGGGGGATGAAGTCTTAAAGCTCCTTAGCGGCAGAGAATCCTCTGCTCAGTCTCTGGCTCTGGGTAACTCTCGGTATCTGACAGAGTTCCCGGGGGGCAGGGACAGGGTCTTCCGACAGGGGCTGCAGTAGCTCCTGCGGGTCAGGTAAAATGGCTCAGAAAGTAGCAGCCCAGGGACCTGGCTGACGCGGGTGGCGGGTGGCTGGCTGGGGCCTAAAGTGGAGTCTCCTATGAAGAGAGGGGAGGTCCGCGACAGAGTTAAGTCTAAACTACAGTGTGCCTGCCAGCCAGCCGCTAGCCCTCTGCACGCGCCCCACGCTNTTTTCTGGCTCGAATTCTCTTTTGTTTGAACAAATATTCGTTTTCCTTTCCCCACTCTCGACCTGTCTCTTTTCTGCCATCTCCCTCCAAATGGGGTACCACCGCCCTCTCGATAGTTCAAACTTTTTTTTCTTCTCCCTCAAACACAAAAAGTATTTTTCTTCCCAGAAACTGACCATCTCCGAGTTTTCAGAGTTTTGTTGTTCAAATATTTTGTTTCATCTGCATTTATATTTAATAATTTTCCTCCTGCCTAAAATGTGAATTTTTGTCAACTTCTTGACTACCTAAACTCCAGTCTGTTTTTCTTTATTTCTTGTCCCCATTTTATTCCTTTCTAAATATTTACTTTATCCCTTCTTTCCAGATATCTGACCCTCACTGTTTCCCTTAAATAGTTGATCCTTTCTTTTTCTAAATGCTCAACCACTTTTGCTTCCCTTAAATATTTAATTTCTTTCCTACTGCCTAAATATATTCCAAATACGTTTCTCTGCAAATATTTAATTTCCGTAAGTTTACTAGTTTCTCTCTAATCTCCACCTCCGTTTTCTCCTAAAAATTTGGGTAAGGGCCACTTTTCTTCCCCGGACCACGTCCTCCCCAACCTATCTTTCCACCATTGGCCCCCTGACCTCCTAGCTCCTTCTCCAGCCCGGGACCCCTGTACCCCAGCCTTTCCCAGGCCCTGATTCTATCTACCCAACCCCACACCGCCTCTACTCCCATAAACCTGGGTAGGATTAGTGAGCTCAGAATTACAGAGTGAGGGTCTGCATCCAGGGTCCCACTGGGTCAGACCAACCTCACGGGGAGGGCTGAAGGTTGGGTTTGTGGCGGGAGCTCTGTGCGTCAGGTGGGACTTTGGTCTGGCCCGAGACGTGCTCCCAGTGTCTGATTAAATATTTGCCCACCCAGGGAAGAAAGGATTTCCTTACTTCTCCTGTAGGAACGAATAGCATTTGCTGGGAACTGTGGGAGGTGCCAGAATACAGCGTGACCTTGGGTCTGGGACCTTACATCTGTAAAGTGTAGTGGGAAGGCCACTCGCTACCAGCGTCCCCCGCTCCACATGACCCCAGACCTACAGTGGGAAAGGGCATTGGGCAAAGGTCCAGCTAGTACCTGGCTGACTGGCCAGGAAAGATGGAGAATATTCCAAAAACAGTTTGTAGAAGGAAAATTCAGAATGAGACCACAGCTCCAAGAAGTCTGAGATCCCCCGACTCAGACACCTTTCAGGCCTCTCTGGGGCAGTCAGGCACRACCTGCCTTTCCCTTTCGTTTTCCAGGGGGATGAAGTCTTAAAGCTCCTTAGCGGCAGAGAATCCTCTGCTCAGTCTCTGGCTCTGGGTAACTCTCGGTATCTGACAGAGTTCCCGGGGGGCAGGGACAGGGTCTTCCGACAGGGGCTGCAGTAGCTCCTGCGGGTCAGGTAAAATGGCTCAGAAAGTAGCAGCCCAGGGACCTGGCTGACGCGGGTGGCGGGTGGCTGGCTGGGGCCTAAAGTGGAGTCTCCTATGAAGAGAGGGGAGGTCCGCGACAGAGTTAAGTCTAAACTACAGTGTGCCTGCCAGCCAGCCGCTAGCCCTCTGCACGCGCCCCACGCTYACCCGCACTCGCGGCTCCGTGAGGTTGGTCCACACCGCGATCTCCTCTCTCATGCTCATGTCCGGGTAGCGGTTCCTTTGGAACGTGGCCTCCAGCTCTTGCAACTGCTGGCTTGTGAAGTGTGTGCGTTGCCGCCGCTGTTTCTTCTTCTTAGCTGGGTCCTCTGCGCCACCGCAGCCAGCGCTGCCCGCGCCACCATCCTCGGGCCCCTTGGCTTCCCCGCCACGCTCCTTGTCTGCAGCAGGTAGGAATGGGCGCGAGTCACCTCGGGCTAACACTATTGCACCCGGTCCCGGCTCCACCGAAGGCCTGCTTGCCGTCAGCGGTGGCTTCCCTCCCTCCCTCCCTCCAGGGGCCCTGGGAACTGTTCCCCACTGGAAAGGGCGAGCCGGGTGCCGATCCTCAGTAAGCACCCCTACGTCTGGGGTGCCACGGAAAAGAGCCAGGGAGCCCCAGCTGAGCCTGGGTTCCCAGCTAGGCAGGGCCTGCTCCTGCAGTCCGCTGGCTGCGGCCCTGCTCAGACTCTTGCAGGTCTAAATCTGAGCGGACACCTCAGCTTTCCTGAACTAGTATAACTTTCCAGCCGAAGCTAGCATATCTGTGGGGTAAGAGCCATGTAGTCGCCTGAAGCATTGTCCTTGCCAGGGCTGTGCCAGAGCYGCAACTTAGCTCGCTTCCCAGCCTTAAGGGGCCTCGGATTCCAAGGTCTAGAAAACCCACCGATTGCAGCCTAGACAGACATATTCTGTCTAAGTGACCGGGGCCTCTCTGTCTCTTTAAAGCTACACAATCAGTAACATTCAAACATAAAGCAAAGGAACTACAAAACAAAACGGAAACCTAGAAAAGCTCAGAGCTCTCTACCTAAAAACAAAAAGGTGCACAAACCCTCAGAGCGAGGCAAACAGAACCAGAGCAAATGTAAATCAAGAAGTCAAACCGCTCATGAGAACACACCCCTAAACTCAATACACAGCCAACCGCGBATCAACTTCAGCAGATGGATATTTCTCTGGGAAAAAGAATCTATGCATCATTACAGATAAATTTTATTCTCCCTCACACAAACACTGGTAGAGATAYTTTTCAAACCCTAGAGTAATACATTATAGCTAGACGACTTAAATTCGCAAAATAAAACTGCTACAAATGGATTTTGAGAAAAAAAATCTCAGAGAAATGCGCCATTTTGAATTGACTTTTAAAAATCTCTCCAAGTATCTTGCGGCATGTAGGTTCTTTTAAATTTCAGAGAAATACTCCTAGTGGACTGTGTAAAAGGAAGCGTACAGTTAAAATGGTTAATTCATCCCTGTAGATTTGATTTGAAAATCAATCTCTAACTATAGTTTTTTTTTTTTCTTAAGCAAACACCACGCTTAAAACTTTTGAAAACAAAACTACAGTCAAAGCTTTGTTTTCTAACCAAGCAAACACCGGCTCGGAGAAAGTCACTTAGAGATGCAAAACAGAAACAAATACAGATTAAATAAACGTGGACGAGATGCCCAGGGCGGGGAATGGCCATCCTCTGCAGCTATTCGGGGTTGGGACCCCGCGCGGCAGTCGCTCCCAGACAGGACAGGCCTGGAAACGGCCATGGCCGAAGCCACCCAATCTCGGGCCCGGCTCAAGATATTGGATTTTTGTTTTGTTTTCTTTCTTTTTAAAAAGACAACTTGGGGGTTTGTGAAGTCCGAGTGGAGAACCTGCCCTGACCGKACCCCTGGTGGCTCTGAGCTAGGGCGTCCACGTGGGCCGGGATACCCCCCTGCAGCAGGGTTCTGCGGGCTCTGCCTGGAGTCAGGCCGCGCCTCCTAGCCGGCTGGCTCTCGCTGTCCCCCGATCTAGGCTTTACGGCCCCTCTCTTCTAGTCTGCTCTGTGTCCCCACCTCTTCTTTAGGATCCTCTCCTCCATCTGACGTGGTGTTTGCCCCACTCCGTCTCTGGGGCACTTTGTCTGGCCCTCCCTTCAGGTCCCTGTGCATCTGCTTCTCGCCCTGAGTCCCAGCGGCTCCTCAGCGGCCAGTCAGGGAAAATTCAACTTTTTTCTCCAGCGTGCTACCCGCTCCAGCTCCAGAGGGGCTGTTAGTCCCACTCAGGGCTTGGCGTGTGGGGACTGTTTGGAAGTGGCTTTGCGTGTGCGTGCGAACGCGTGTGTAAATTTCCGTGTTCATCGTCAGGTCGAGGCGGGGGGAAGAGAAAGCACCTCGCTGCCGACACAGAGGGGACCCGGCTGCGTGCCAAGCCGCCCGGTGCGCGCGGAGGCTGGAGGCACGCCGGGGGAGCCGCTCTTACCTGGCAGATCAGCGTCGGACGATTCGCTGGCGGAGTTCTCCAGCGGCTCCCGGGGGTCGGCGGCGCGGGCCAGGTGGAAGCTGGGCCCCATGTCGTGCGGCGGCGGCGGCGGTGGCCGCAGCCCCTCCGGTAGCCTCTCCAGGCTCATGCCTCCCTTGTAGGCGTCCATGGAGGTGGGGACCGCAACGGGCGCTCCAGGGGCCGGGGCTGGGAGCGCCCGGCCGCCCGGGCTGCGACCTGTTTGGGACAAGAGAGCGGCGCCTAAGCGGCTGCCCCCCAGGGCTGCCCGCGYCCACAGCGACGCCGCCCGCGCTCCATCGACCTCTCCGGGCTGCAGGACCGGGCTCGGGGCTCGGGGCTCCGCCTCGCGCTCCCGCCGCGCTGGCCTCAGCCGCCCGGCCGGCTCGGACCCCTTGTCCCGATTCGAGGCCGGTTTCTAAGGCTCGGGTCGGAGCCCGCAGAGTCTGTCTGAAAACGACAGTGCGCGCCGCCAGGTTCCAGCAGTCCCTGCGCCAGGGGTGGTGGGTGGGGTGGGCCTCGGTGGGAGGGGGCTGGGAGAGGAGGGAGGGCGCGAGCGAGTGAGCGAGCGAGGGAGCGGGCACGGGCGGAATCCAGCCCCGAGCCGCCCGCGCCGCGCCCTCTCCGCCGTCCTCCCTCCCTCCCTCTCCCTCCCTCCCTCCCGGCCTCGCCCGCGCCCTCCCCCTCCGCAGCCACCTTCCCGCCGCCTCACCCCCCTTCTCCCGCGGCCTCACCGCGCCTCTCCCTCCTTCCCCGGTGACACACCGACTTCTCTTTCGGCCGCACAAAAGAAACGCATCTGGCCAGCTAGCCCCGCGCGGCTGATTCCCACCTTGGGGCCCCAAGTGACTTGTTTCTCTGAGAGTCAACTCCTGTCTGGGCCGCCTCAAGTCCCCAGCCGCTGGCGAGAACAGCCTAGGATGAGTGAAGGTTCGCCGAGCAGGATCGCTCTGAGCCGGCGCCTCCGAGCCAGCGCCAGGGCASTGGCAGAGTRGGGGACCGGTTCCCGGTGGYCGTACTCCCAGGGGTGTCTTCGAGGGGCGACTGGCCCCTCCTTACCCAGTCGCTTCTCCCAGGAACTCGGGGCCAGCTGAGTGACAGCAGCCTGCRGAACTCTAATGGGCCCCCGGATGCAGTCTTCTAATTAGTTTGGACACTCAACCCTAAGGCTGCTCTCAGGCCTTCCTCTCTGCACCGCAGTCAGTTTTCCGGGATTGGGATAGAAATGATGGCTTCTAATCAGACGAAACGTTTCTGTTGGCTCTGGGCCTTGGCGAGTGGGGCTGGAGACCCCAAAAGCCCAGCCTTTCCACCTCTCCCTTTGTTTTGCACCTTCAATGATCAGGTCTTTGGCAGCCACCAGGTAGGCCTTGCCAGCCTCTGCCCTCCTTTGGGGTAACTTTGCTCCAGCGTGGGGCCTGATTTCTGAATTCTCACCGCTTCAGCACAGACCTGCTAGGCCAGGTGACTTGATGTCTYACAACCCTGGGCTAGGAGCCCAGGAAGCCTTTGGCTTCTAGAGTCTCCAGCACACTGTAGCTCCAGAGCTCCCCTCTCCCCAACGAAGACTTTACCCTCTGGGCTCACCGGAGTGGTCCCCTCCTTAGGTCCTCACACTTCAATGAAGTTTGTCCAAGGATTTTATCCAGCAATTGTTAACTGGCCCAGGGACCTCAGCGTCTTGAGTAAACAGGCCACAACTGAGGTGGCCCTGACCTGCCTCTGTAGCCACGGGAGGACCCCTAGGCTGTCTCTGAGCTGTCTCTGGACCTCACCTGCAGCCTGCAGACCTCTCCCCCGAACCAGCCTCTGATAGGGTAGGAGTTCGGCGACTGAAGCCTAGGGGAGAAGCACTTCCCCATTCTCCAGACTCAGTGCCCAGAGCTCGAGACTTCTTCTTCTCCTGTAGTCATTTCTTGGGTTGGCTATACAGGTGTGTTAGTGGTGGGCTCCGCCCTCCTTCTCCCCCACCAGAGGGGAGTAGCTGGGCCCTGGCTGGCTTCTGTGGTGAGAACTGTGGGGGCAAGGGCAGACATGCAGGGCGGGGCCAGGACTGTCTCATGCTCCCTCCTGTGGCCTTGTTTCAAGGTGGCCAGCTCCCTAGGGCCTGGCCCATTGCAGAATGCAGAATCTGGGCAAAGATGGAGGGAGGATGCTTCCCGGGGAGTTGACTTAGCCCCACCCCCTTGATTTCTTCTGGCAAGTGGAGCCCACGACCACTAAGTTGAAATTAGCTTGACCAGGGAGGGGTATGGTGCGCAGGGGCAGCACGGCTTGCCGTTCCTCAT
>BDUI01004985.1:19435-40228 GCA_002335545.1 Apodemus speciosus
AGGTCTGACCTCCAAGTGAATCTCAGTTCTCCTGTTCAGTGTGAGAGCTGGCCTCCAGATCACTTTGAGATGGGGCAGGAAGGGAGGGGGGAGGGGGGAGGGAAGCAGGTTGGGTCGTGAGTTCTATTCCACTACCCTCCCCACCTTCGAYAAACCGGGAGACTGTGACCCGGAGGAGCCTGCATTGTTTCGGGAGTTGGAGGAGACAGCCCAAGGACCTGTGCTGATCTGGGCTTATTCAAAACAGAATCTGGCAAAAGAATGGTTTAGGAATTGAATTCTTGAGAAGGCCAAGTGGAGGGTTCTCATGAGGGCTATCCTTGGGTCTCTATCTGGGTATGCTGCCCTAAACTCTGTGCTCCTAGAATCAAGAGATTTTAGGGGAAATGGAGGAATGTGCTATGGCTTGCCCCCAGGGCCATCCGTGACTCCCTGGGACATTCCAACCCTAAGCCTCTTAGGCTGTGGAGAAGTTCAAACTAGAAAACCCAGTTTTTGGAGTGCATTGGGACCACCTACCTCTTTCTGCCCCATCTAATACCCCCTCCCCAATAAAAGCTCTTGTTTTTTTGGTATACAAGCAATTACAGACATCTAGTGCCCAGGTGGAAAYTGGATCAAACTTGGAGGATTCTGTCGGTTTCCCAGAAGGTTGTGGCCAATCGAAGTTTCTTTGAGGGACAGGGATGTTTGGGAATCCTGGCTGCTGGGGAGGACAGTGGCCACCAGGTACAATGGCTTGGCTCTCTCCATGGCTTACTGGTCTGTGGCTCTCCACGCCAGTTTTTATCCAAGTCTGCCACCATGTTTTCTGATTCCAGAAAGCGGCTGGGCTAAGGGAATAGAGGCCGACCTGGAAAATGGTAGTGTTTGTCACTCCGCTGTGGAGCGGGGGACCCGCGTTTGCTTCCCACTCTTCCCAGGGCTGCTTTCTTGGGAGAAGGGTGCTGGAAGGCTGATTCAGAAAGTTATCAATTGCCCCTGTCGAAGGAAGCGGCCTCAGACGCTACTTTTTCTCTCTGGTGGAGGCACCAAGGCCCAAAGCCACAAGGGAATGGGCAGGGGCCGGAGTCTTCCCCTGGGGTGTGCGGCCGCAGGAAGTTTGCGTCTTCACCCTAGACCTGGCACTCCCTAGACCTCCAGCATTCACAAGTGGACAACGACCTGGGCATTTCTCGAGTCACAGAGATGCTAAGATAATATCTGAACCTTCGTTTCTCATAAAATTGGGTTCAATATATATATTTTAGATTTTGGTGAATTCCTAGATCGGAAAATCTTGGGACCCAGGATTTCAGCCTGAGATTCCCTCTACAGCGATCAGAGGTGAGCCTCGGGCTCCCCCCACCCCACCCGGCTTTGCTTCAGCGTTAATCCRCCGCAGTGTGGGAGACTGGGCAATTTCAGAAATTGAAGACCCGGTTCTAGAGAAACGGTTGTGTGCTCAGAGGTTCTGCGTCAACAACCAAAGCCAGGAGATAGCCTTGGGAACGACTTTATTGGACTTTACGAGGAGTATTTGGGTTTTCTCTTAGGGGAAGTAAAAACACGAACCGTGCCAACGGGGAGCAGGCCACCATGGGCTGGGACATCTCTGAAGATGAAGGCGGAACATCGTGGTCAGGGAGAAGAAGTCGGGACTTTGGCTGGTGTCTACTGCTTTTTGGCGGCGTGGCTGCCCTAACGAACTAACGAACGAATGAAGCAGTTTCGTTTGGGGAAAATACCCCCGTGACGCGAAGCTCTGCCCCAAGTCCTTAGCCATTCCCAGGGGCCAGCGTTTCCATTTGCAGTGGGGCCCCATTCCTGGACGCGGCGGCTGCCAGCCACACGGGCCACTGTCTGCCGCAGGCCCTTGTGTCCTGCATTGCCGGAGGCTTCCAGGGTCGCGTCTTTGCTGTGCCTGAGCTTGTGCCCGGGACACCAGTGCCCTCTGGGGGCGTGGGGCCGAGGCACAGAGTGGGCCCACCCGTAGGTGAGTTAGCATCCGGCGATGGCACCATTCGTCTGGGCCGCAGGAACCAGTTCCTCGCGCTGCCTCGATGGCGCGCGCCGGAACCAACAGCACTGGACTTGGCCTCCTCCCTGCCTACGCCTGCGAGACCCCTCGCCCCAGCCCGGCGTCTCTTACCGTACCGGGGCCGCTCTGTGTCTGAAGCTGGTCAGCTCCGGGCTCGCCCGCCGCGGACTCCGGCTCAGGTGCCCGCCGGCTCTGCTCTGCGCGCAGTGTGGGTCTCCGCCGGTTCGTTACATCCCAGCGCGCAAGGTCGGGGCTGCCTCGGTTCAACCCGCTCCTCCCGCCGCCGCCCGTCGCCCGTCGCCCGCGGGGAAGGCGGGGACACCGGCCGGGGAGGCGGGAATGGGGGGGTGGGGAGAAGCGAGGCGCTCGCCCGGACCCAGGGGGAGGGGGCGGCGCGGAGACCCACGGGCGTGGGGCCGGGGCCTTTCTCCCCGCGCAGGCAGGAGACGTCGGTGCAGCTCACCGGGGCTGCCGGGGCTGGGGAGGTTGCCCAGGACGGCGTGCATAGGGAGGGGCTCGGCGGTGGGCCGCCTGCGATGCCTCAGGTCCTACTGGCCCAGCACACTTTCTCTGGGGGTCGGTTTCCCACCCGGCACTCGAAGGACTTGTCTGATTTTGGTTTAGTTTGGATCTGGCCAGCGTTTCTCCCGGTCCTGTCAGGTGAAGGTCAAGCCGGGTCTACCATTTCCCACTTTAATGCCCTGCTTGAGGAGTGTGGTCGCCATAGATGTTGTTATCCACAGAAGCCTGAGGACAAACTCGGGGTTTTCTGTGTGCAGGGGTGGGGTGTGCTAGGGGACAGCCTCTGTACCTGCCCTGCCTGAGGGATTCCTTCCTCCTCAAGGCGATGGGCTGCTGAAGCCAGGCTTGACCGACTACCGACTACCAGCAGTGTCTGCTGCCTTTTGTCCTTCTCTTTCCCCAGGAGCCTCTCCAGCGGTCATCCTGATGTGGGATGGGAAGCAGAGAGGCAGGGGGCCCTGCGAATCTGTAGGCCTGGCCTTGACTAGCGGCCTTTGGGAGATGACAGGAATTCAGGCCCTTCACACTCAGCCCGCCGGGTGCCCGAGTGGTTCTCTGAGGCCAAATAACGCTTTCAAGGAGAGCCTTCTATTCCGGAGGGACGGGGAGGACCAATCTGAAACCTCTGCTTCCTCCCGCTTCCAGACCAAGCCTGTCCCTTCAGCTGACCAGCCTGTGAGATTAGAGGCGAATGGGCTGTGCTTGGGACTCCTGGACTGGGAGCAACCCAGGCTGGCCTCCAACTTCCTGGAGCATCAGATGGAGGGTGGCTGATTCGATGTAAGGTGCTGGGAGATGGCTGCGCAGCAGACCGGGCATTAAAGTTTCATGAGGTGCCCTCAAAGGCGGCGCCTGCCTGCCTAGTTCAAGCCGACAGCTGCTGTGGTGGAGGCCCGACTCTGTCTGCTTCGGTACTGATGGGCACCTTTAGGGCCACCTGGCCTAGGAACGGGGAGACCCAAGACCCGGCCACCGAACTGCAGGTCTGGGCTAGTTGAGGTCTGGGGACTTAGATCCCCAGCGAGGATGATGAAGAGAAACTTGAGAACATCCATCTACTCTAAGAGCAAGTTTGAGGAGCTTCACACTCACTGGCTTCAAAGGGTTAACAATTCTGGTCGCCAGTACTTGCTTATATGCCCGGCAGGAAAGCCATTCCCTACCTTGGAGCCTCTGGTCCCCCTCTCCAATGTCTCTTGAATCCTCCTGGCTGGTTTATGGTAAAAATGGCCTTCTCACCTAATCACCAGCGCCCAAGTGTACTGGCATCTTTTAGCATAAAAGCAAAACAGCGGATCCTTACTGAAGGACTCCAGGCGCCTGCTTGGGGTAGCATTCTCTCTGACAGGAGTAGGAAATCGCGTTGTTCTAGTCTCATGCCTTGGTGATTTTCTCTCGGCTTTGTTACCAGCTGATGACGGGCAGCTGGGAGGTTTTCTGCACACCCTCCTTCCCAAGCCTGCTTCCCTGGTCCCCTCCCCGCCCCCCCACCTTCCTCTAGCAGCAGCAGTTGGCCAGACTTGGAATCTTTACTACAGCTGGGTGGCTTTGGGGAAGCCATAGAACTCTTACCTTCAGTTTCTCCATCTGTGAAATGGGGAGATGAGAGTTCTTAATTTTTTAAGAAATTATTGGACCGAATAATGGTCAAGGGATTGACTTGAGACATTTGGGCAAACAACTGAATGTTCTTGGTGACACCCACGAGGGACACTTTGCTCTTGTTCCTTCTTTCCTCAAGTGGTCCCTGTGTTTGATTAAAGTAGGGATGGACCCCTTTTCTGACAGTAGAGCTGCTTCCTGGCCTTGGTGTGCTACTAGGAAGTTTCAACTGGGCAGGCAGGGAGGGTGGAGGTATCAGAAATCCCAGAAGACCTTGGTGGACCTGGATGGGCCAAAACATATCTTTTTCTGATCTTGCTTTTGCATCTCCTAAAAAGAGTGTTTTACATGTTCCCTTTGGGTTTTGGCATCACAGGCTGCATATATTTCTTGACCTCCAGGTACATCATGGGAAAGGCCAACAGGATTGTCTGACACATTGACTCTGGCATACTTTTTAATAGAAGTTTTTCTTTTAGTACAACAACTTATCACATGGGTTCTTAGCAAGCCCAACACAACGTCTTTGGCCGTGGTCACACCGAGAAAGCTATAGAGATTCCTTGAGCTGCGTTTATTATCTCAACACCTGGTGAGAGCGGGGAGAATTTATTTTTTCTTTCACAACTGCTGTATTTTTTGAAATTAATATTTGCGTAACAATTGAGTCAAACCTGGTATAGTTCCATGCATCAGAGCTGAGCCTCTCCTGCTAACCATAGGATCCTCCCAAGGGTGAGTGAAGGGATGTGTGTGCTGATTGGTGGGGTTCAGCTTATATGCCCTCTTTTGAACCAAACCCTGGGTGAAGAAGAGTTGCTCGGGATTGTGATTGGCTCTTACCCCAGAAGGTAGACTACCTCAGGAAGGGATGGCAGCCACATTCCTCCAAAGATCCATTCATAATAATTCGTGACATCAATGGTGGTGATGATAATGGCAGTTAAATAAAAATGCTTCCTAAAGAAACTGTTGTCCTTGTGGGTCCTTAGGGTCTGGTGAAGCTGTGGGTGGGGGGTCCCCCAAGGTGATCAGCAGGCACCGGCTCTGTCGAGGGATCCAGAGTCTTTCAGAATTGCTGCTGTATGGTTCTGTGGTGAGCAGAAGCTACAACGAGGTGGGGAGTCTCATGCACCCCCACATCTACGAGGAGGTTGGAGGCTGTACCACTGGAGGTGACTCTGGGATCAGGTAAGGCATTAATGCGCTTAAGCACCTGGGGCTTCCCGGAAGCTGAGCGCAACCAGTGGGCACCTCACTTCTCCATTCCCGGCAGTTCTGAGTATCTGGATGGCACGGGAGGGTTTCTGACCTTGGATCTTTCCGGGCTGGCCTCTCTCTGGTCAAAAGCTTGAGAGAATCCACTCTGTGCTTAGGCTCTCACAGAGAAAGACAGCCGGCTTCTGCACATTCGGCTCGAGCTAAGGAAGCTCTCTCCCCAATCCCTCCACCCCCACATACACCACTAGCTACAGTGTTGGAGAGGGAAGAGCCATGAGTGACAGCCTAAGGAGTTACCTGGGACTATTTTCCACCCCTGGGCATCTTTCCCTAGAGATGCAGAGGCTCTCAAGCAAGAAGAACTGTGGCTCCTGAAGGAAAGGCAAGATGGTCCTATCCAGTTGTGCTTGGTAGGGAAGAAGGTCCGACACAGTTGGTGTCTGGGAAGAGAAGAAGGTCCGACACACTCGGTGCCCAGGAAGGGAAGAAGGTCCGACACAGTCGGTGCCTGGGAGAGAAATCATGGCAAATGTCAGAGAAAAATAGGAACCAGATGCCACTTGACACCTAAACTTGTATGGGATGTTCTCCCAAAAGCAGAGAAACAGAGGAAGGGTTGGAATGAAGGAGCATGTTCAGATTTATATTTAGGCCAGGAACAGGGATGTATGTCCCAAGGGTAGGGCATGCAGTTCGCGTGTGCGAGGTTCTGGGTTTGACCCCAAGCGCCAAGACGAAGAAAGGAAAGCAAATGGACATGCCCACTCTACCTAGAATGGACTTCGCCAGGCGAGATGAGAGCAGGTACAAAGCCACTCCGTCTGTCCTTCTGTTTCTCTGCCAGTCCATCTGCCTGTTTCTTCTCCCACGAAGCTCTAGAGGCCACAGTGCGCAGTGGAACATAGAGAGAAGTCGTGGCCCCCGCCTTGCTGGAGTTGCCTTTCCAGGGAGACTTGGTCTATCTCCCCGTGGCCGCCAGTCTCTCTGATGTCTCAGCTGCTTTCCACATGTCTGCTGGCCGCACGAGGAGGCAGGGTGCCGGGGAACCAGCACGATGAGCAGTCCCGTCGGAAGCTTTTAACGTAATTACCCCTGCTCGAGCTGGCYGGCTGGGCTGACAAGCTGCCCCTGTTTCCCTGAGTTGGAAAATCTGAATTGTTTCGTGACAATTGAAAGCGTGGCTGGCGACCCACCAGAGGGAGCTGCCCATGAAATATTTATTTCCCTCAGTTTCGTGGGGGCTGTTCCCCTGCGCCCGCCGTGGGAACCCTGGGTGTGCAGGGCTGGTGGCTTGCTGGCGATTGCTATTATTTGGGGACATGGTTCCTGGGAGGTTGCTTCACTCCCTGCTGTGCACATCAGCATAGCCAGACCCAAGTGGGACAGAACCTGAGGGCAGAGACCACTTGGGTATACAAGTCCAGTGGTGCTGAGGACATCTATCGGGTCAGTCTGGGTGTGAGTCTTAGCCCTGCCACCTTAGCACGGTGAGTCTTGTTTTCTTAACTGGTCACGGAGGGATGAAGAGCTCTTGCAGGGCTGTGAGGTACAGGGTGACCTTATATGGATGGCCTGGTGCTGGGCCACAGCCCTTGGAAGACATTGGGGTCACCCCAGGGACTGGCTCCGGGAGCCCCTGCCAGATCCCCAGTGGGTTGTGGTCCCTTTCCTTCTGTAGAGTGCTTTGGAGTATTCTGTGATTCCCCTTTCTTTTTAAATCCTAAATAAATACTCAGGTTGGCATGGTGTGTGCTGGCCTAGCAGGCAGCGCTGATGGGTGGGGTGCCCTGGGGGTCTTGGTGAGGAGCTCGCATGCCTAGCTCAGGACTCAGCGTCTACGTGGGGCCTGGCCAGGGGTAAGGAGCCGTTGGGAAGCCCCTCCTGGCTGCCTGGGCTGGCAGCATGCTCAGGGCAGCAGGAGCCTCTTGTTCCTTGTCCTGTTTGAATTTCCTCTTAGCCATTTGTGATTCAGAGCGAGCCCGTACCTGTTGACTGACTACTGGCTGAACAGCACGGAGGGGCTAACAGGTTTCCAGTACCAGTTGTGCTGTACTCTTTCTCTTGGGTTATTTCCTCATCCGAGCGAACTGTCAGCAGGTTTTCAGATGAGGAACTCACCCTGGGAGAGGCTCAGCTACCGGCCCAAGATTCCAACTAATAGCAATAGCACAGCCCCTGGATTAGGCACCCAGATGTGGGCCAGGCCTCTGCTAGTGTCTTACTGGGCATGAATCCCTTTAGCTTTCACGCCACACAAGGACTGCAGGAATGGCTCTGCTCTCTCAGACTGAGATGCTGAGACACTGGAGACCACAGAGCTCAGCCTGGGGCTTCCAGGCTCGGCCGCCTCCCCTTCGAGGAAGCAGGCGAAGCAGCAAGCATTAGCCTGAAGGTGAAAGAGATCTTCTGTGTTCTTGCTACTTACAAAGGGAAACTGAGGCCAGGGACTTGACCCCTCACACCTTTCTGTCTTCTGGGGTTTCCGTCTGCACAGCTTCCTTGTCTCCTCCCTGGTACTGTGAAGTCCAGGTCTGACATCTTCCCGGAGGACCCGCCTTTCTGGGGGCTGACTCCCTGTCCAACAGCATCTATCAGGGCACACCCACCTGACTGGTTGGGCAGGAGGCCTAGGCCACAGGTTAGGGTCAGGATCTCTCTCAAAGAGGTTAGACCTGAGGTGAGTCGGTAGACATCTATTTGCCTTCTCTTTCAGTTCCTCTGTTGGGGTCCAGCTTACACGTAGACCCCCAACCCTAAGCCTTGAGTCCTCATGGGCCCTCCTTCTCCCCATTCTAAATCGGATTCAAACTCTGCCTAGAATAAATTCTTGCCCCAGGGGGAATGCCCGATCCTCAGGGGCTGTGGTCAAGCAGGTGGAGGGTTGCTGGACTTGTGAAGTACTGGTGAGTCTCACTTAGGTGTACCCATAGGTGAGGCCTGGCTCACAGAGGGTCTGGGGCTTCCTCTGGGCTCTGGGAACCAAGCTTATCTGTGAAAAGAGCCATCCCTGCTGACACAAACACAAGACAAGGGGGYTTTGGCATATGTCTGCCAAGTTCCAGTTGAATTGGGAGTCAGGGTCAAGTTTGGCAAAACGAGGCAGRAGGAGAGCCTCCCGGGGCTGTAACTATGGAGGAGTGCCTTGGGCCTGGAGGCTTATGGGGTGTCCCTGCATTTATCTCTCCTGTGTGGCTTCCACCAGCTGTCCAGAGCCTGGAGCCCATGGTGGCAATCTTCCCTGCCCTTCCTGGTCAGAGCTGTGGTCTTGGGTGCCGCATGACCAGAGAGGGCTGGGGTAGGATGCCCTTTCTCTAGGAGCTAAGGAGAATCTGGTCTGGCCCTGGGGCCTGAGGGCCGGCAACCACGGGCCAGGCTGGGAGGGAGCCCAACACACTCATCTAAACTGAGGAGCAAAGTTGACCTCTGACCCTGTCCCATACAAATATACTACCGACTTCCTCAGAGCAGGACAGGACAGGACAGAAGAAGGGGGTGTCAAGGCCACACAGGCCCTGCCACGGTCTCAGTCACCTCAGTTGTAACGTGGGTTCCTTGGGCTTTGCCAGTAACTGTCACTCCCAGAGAAAGGTTTGCTATGAGCTTCTAGAGAGGTGAGGTCAAGTGTGGTAGATCTGGGGATCGCAGAGGGCTTCCTTGAAGAGGTGTCTTCTGGGTTGGCTCTCAAGACACTGGCAGGCTTTCCTCAGAGCAGAGGAGGGTCCATCAGAGAGCAYGGCTATGAGGGTGGGGTACAGGAGGACTGGGGGCTTAGTTCAGTCCACTGCAAGGGCTCTGAGGTTCTCTTGGGTGTGGTGGGAGAGGTGAAGAGCCGAATGCCAGGCCAAGGGACCCTTGAGACAATGGGGGCCACTGAAAGTGACAGGTGGGGGAGGGGTCAGGAGGTAGGTCTAGGCCAGAGCCATTGGAGATCCCAAGAGGAACTTTCTTCTTTGGGCTGGGAAAGGCCAAATCCGTACCTCTGCCTCCATTTTCCATAACAGGCCTGGTTCCTGTCTCCTGGGCAGAGACATCCCAGACGCTAGGGACCTAGGGTGCTGGGTTCCACAGCAGGGGGCAGCTTGTCCTGAACTGCCAGGGCTTGGTGGCCAGCTCTTTATGCTTTCTCAATGATACTGTTCCCTCGTGCCCAGGACGCTTAAGGACCCTCTTCTGTCAGCCCTCAGGAAGGAGGGGGATGACCAAGAGGCCCGCACAGGACGGCTTGTTGCTGTCCCTCAGTCTGGGCTCCGTTGAAGCCCACCAACCTTATTTTGGACCTGTAAGTAGCCAGGTGCCCACGCAGCCCTGGATATGCATGTCGCTTTAGACTTTAGGGGCATGTTGGGGAACCTCATTGTCTCTGAAGGCAGAGACTGCACCAGCCTCATATACTTTCTTCCGTTCTGCAACCTTGTGGGGCGGGGCCCCCTCTCGTCCAGGGGTTCATCTGGTGTCCTCTGGTGTGACAATGCAGAAGTCTGCTGTGCTGTCCACACCTCGGCTTATAGGAAGGGAGAGGAGGCTTGGGCGGGAGAATGCAGGTGCTCTTCATAGAAGGCTTAGAGGAGGGCAGCTTTGTGCCAGGGCCCTGTTCCCTCACATTTCTCCTCCCCTCTGGGGGTGGGGCCTAGTGCTGAGCCTGGAGGGTTAAAGAATGGAAGCAATATTTTTATTACTCATTGCTCAGCTCTGTACCCCTGAGTAAAAATTATATATATGTATATGTGTATATGCAAATATATGAATATGCGTATATGTGCATATGTGAATATGTGTATGTATATATATATGACATATATATGGTGTATATATGTATATACATGTATATGTGTATATGTATATGTGTATATGTTTATATATGTACATATGTATACATGTATATATGTATATATGTATATACATACACACATGCACACACACACAAACTTTTTCTTATATTTTTTGTGCATGGGTGTTTGTCCTGCAGGTATGTCTGTGTATCATGTGTGTGACTGGTGACTATGGATGCCAGGTGAAGGCATCATATCTCCTGGAACTGGATGGTTGTGAGCCATGGTACAGTTGCTGGGGATCAAACCTGGGTTCTCTGAAACAGTAGTCAGTGCTCTCAAAGGCTGAGCCATCTCTCCTGCCCTGTAGATACCTTAAAAAGAGGCAGAGGAAGTGAGTATCTATGTGTGTGTATATGATCACACATGTATATGATCACATCTTAAACACACGGATTATGTCACAAGCTACTTTTAAAAGTGGTATTTTGGGGGACTGGAGAGGCTGCTCGTCAGTTATGAGCACTTACCGATCTTTCAGAGGACCTGACTTTGGGTTCATAATGTCACAGCCCCTTGTAATTCCAGTTCCAGGATATCTGGTGCCCTCTTCTGGCCGCCTTAGGTACTGCATGCACATGCTGCAGATAAACTCATGCAGGCTCACACATGCATACAYGTAAATAAGTCAGCAAATAAATAAATCTTTTTAAAAGCAGTGTTGCCAGGGGCCTGGAGACGTAGCTCAGAGGGTAGAGTACTTGCTAGCATACCACAAGGCCCCACACTAGATCTTTAGCGTCATTCCAATCAGGCATGGTGGGCACAGCTGTAATCCCAGCCGCGGAAGGCCAGCAATCAAGGTCATATTCGACTGCTTAGTGAACTGGAGGCCAGCCTCATGGGCTACATGAGACCTTRTCTTTAAAAACAGTGATGTCTTGAAGAAGTATGTTATGCAGTTTAAAGACTGGATGATTACTTGCTTCTTGACACTTACATGAATTTTTGGTAGCAAAATTCCTTACAGTGGCTGAAAACTGATAGCCAAGAACTGACAAATGGCTAAATGGACTTATCAGACAGGTTATAATCAGCAACCGGAAGGGATGGACCATTGTAATTAGCCAACAGTTAAACGGACACACCAAGCCACGTTATATCAGCAGTCAGAAGGGATGGACCTTTGACTCTTTTCCCCTCAGTCCCAATGGAATTCTGAAGAATGGAAAAAGCCAATCTCAAGGGGTCACCCGCTGGGTCATCCTATTTATGTAACATCTTCAAAATGACAAAAAAAAAAGTTTCTCTTCCTCGGTGCTGGGGATTGAACCGTTGACCTCGACCACTCGGCCACCGAGCTAGGTCTGCAGGAACATGGCTGAACTCCCAGCAGAATTCCCTGGGAATAGATGAGCGGGTGGGCGGGAAAGCGGGGTAGCGTGACTCTGACGGTGGCCACTGGAGAGGTCGATGTTGGTATCTTGGGACTATTTCAGCTTCTTGATTCAGGGAACATTTCACGTGTGTCTATTTGTGTGGTGTTGTGCAGCCATTTGCTCTAAATTCAGACACTCCCTCCTGGAAGGRGGCGGGGAGACCCCAGGCTGGAGAAGCTAAGGAAATGCGGCAGGCTCAGGAGTTCTACAACTGACAAGCTCCCTGAGGTCACACAAGCAGCGGACAGTTGCTGGGAGGGAGGGGCCTCTTGGGTCTCCCTGCAAGTTGGGCAGGGAGCCCCAGGGCGCAGCTGTCTTGAGTTGTCGCTCATTTCGGGGTGGGATTTTTCTGGGACTCAGCTGCCTTTGAGTYGCGGATGGTCCTGTAAGTGACCGCTCGCCCATGGCCTGTCACTAACTCCAGTAAACTCATTGGCTCCTCAAGCTGGAATTGGTAGAATCTTTTTCTCTCATCTGCCCTTTCTAACATGCTTGGTAGCATGTTTGTGTCTCCCTGGGGAAAGCAATGCAGAACAACACAGATCAGTACATATGTCTTATATGTCCTGGTCCTGACAGTGTAGTGGCAACATGTAGCCACTGGGAACCGGGGTGAAAGGTACCCAGCAGGCCCCTCTCTGTTATCTTGGCAACTTCTAAAATGAGCAAAAGATCAGGTTGAAGTTCTGTGTAGGGGCCGAGGGCATGCCCGGAAAGCAGGTAAGAACAGCTAGAAGGACCCTGGGAAAGACAGGAGGGCCAGGGACCCGAGTGTAGAGGGGAGCCTGGAGGGTTGCGGCACAGTCTTGAGTCACTTTGAGCTCATTCAAACCRGCATCTGGCAGAGCCAGCAGGTTGGTGCGAGATGCAGGAGCAGCCCACGCGGGTGAGCTGAGGAGTCCGGGAGAATGCCCAGGAAGGAGAGAGAAGCCGGCAGTTTGACCAACCTAGKAGGAGACAGCGGGGCTCAGAAGGCTCTGCTCCCCAGAGAGGCGATGGCTGCAGTGCTCAGGGTTGGATATCTGCACTGAGATCCAGGGCATCCTACAGCGCTGCTAGCTAACCTGTCTGACTTCTTGCTTGCCCTCAGAAGCATCCCTGTGGGGAGTTTATGCAGGCAGCATGTAGTTTGTAAAGATCTAGCCTTGCAGCGGCCTGGCACCAGAGTACCTCAGAAGGTCATGGAAACTGAGAAAACACTCCTGACTGGTGACCCCTCACTAGGGCTACCCCCTGACATCCAACAGTAGTTTAAAGGAAGCTAAAACAGTATCCCCAGCTCAGTCTACTTCTTCCCCGGCCTCTATCTTGAGGCTGGCTGGCCACAGGCGCTCACTGATAGCTAATCCTCCTCCCTGCTCTCCCGCTACAGCTCTGTCCAGCCTTCTCTGCCTCCCTCCCCCTGCTCACCAAGGACCCGGGACCAGACTGCAGAGAACGGCTTACCTCCCCACTAGCAGAGCTCCCTCTCTTCCAAGCGAGCAGACTGTCTGCTGAGCGCCCTTCGCCAGCTCCCTCTCTTCCAAGCGAGCAGACTCTCTGCTGAGCGCCCTTCGCCAGCTCCCTCTCTTCCAAGCGAGCAGACTCTGCTGAGCGCCCTTCGCCAGCTCCCTTCCCTGACCCTGGCTGTCCACTCTCCTGCTCCCTGAGTCCACTGCCAGGTTTGCCTGAGCGTAGCCTGTATCTTATGGCAGAAGAGTGGGCTTTCTGGGGAGCAGGACTAGGCCTTTCTCCAGCTCTAGAGCTCTCCCTTCTCCTAGCACAGTGATGCACGCTAGAAGCCACGCCTAGCTAACCCTAAAGACAGGGTTTAGGGGAAACATCATTTTGGTGAGGCTGACATGAAAACTTGAGGCTTCAAGGGTACAGCCTGCCTGGGAAGACGGACTGTGACTCTGGTATCACCCACGGTGAAGGCCGGGCCTGTTCACTGAGTTTCTTGTGTGGCCCTGCTTCTCAAGGTAGGGACCATTTGACAGGTGGGAAAACCAAGGCCAGCAAGAGGGAGGGGCTGGAACTGAGATGCGGATTGCTTTTCCCTACGCTTTTAACCCTGATGACACTCCTGGTTCGCTAAGGCATGGTGACGATAAAGTGTCAGGGCCAACCCGAGTTCTATCTCAGGCCCAGCTATGAGCACTGAGCTAGGCTGGGGTGGAGAGCCCTGAGACACCCTGCCTGCCTTTAGGACACTCTGGGACAAGGCATCTGTGATGAAATAGGCTGTCCCAGCCCCAACCCTGCTTTTGACTTCACATGGCTTCAGTACTGTGAAGGTTTCCAGGAGGGCCTGCATCTGCCTGCCTGTTTACTGCCACACTGAGGAATGTCTTGTCTACCCCAGATCTGGATGTTGGGGGCGGGGGAGNGCGGATGGTCCTGTAAGTGACCGCTCGCCCATGGCCTGTCACTAACTCCAGTAAACTCATTGGCTCCTCAAGCTGGAATTGGTAGAATCTTTTTCTCTCATCTGCCCTTTCTAACATGCTTGGTAGCATGTTTGTGTCTCCCTGGGGAAAGCAATGCAGAACAACACAGATCAGTACATATGTCTTATATGTCCTGGTCCTGACAGTGTAGTGGCAACATGTAGCCACTGGGAACCGGGGTGAAAGGTACCCAGCAGGCCCCTCTCTGTTATCTTGGCAACTTCTAAAATGAGCAAAAGATCAGGTTGAAGTTCTGTGTAGGGGCCGAGGGCATGCCCGGAAAGCAGGTAAGAACAGCTAGAAGGACCCTGGGAAAGACAGGAGGGCCAGGGACCCGAGTGTAGAGGGGAGCCTGGAGGGTTGCGGCACAGTCTTGAGTCACTTTGAGCTCATTCAAACCRGCATCTGGCAGAGCCAGCAGGTTGGTGCGAGATGCAGGAGCAGCCCACGCGGGTGAGCTGAGGAGTCCGGGAGAATGCCCAGGAAGGAGAGAGAAGCCGGCAGTTTGACCAACCTAGKAGGAGACAGCGGGGCTCAGAAGGCTCTGCTCCCCAGAGAGGCGATGGCTGCAGTGCTCAGGGTTGGATATCTGCACTGAGATCCAGGGCATCCTACAGCGCTGCTAGCTAACCTGTCTGACTTCTTGCTTGCCCTCAGAAGCATCCCTGTGGGGAGTTTATGCAGGCAGCATGTAGTTTGTAAAGATCTAGCCTTGCAGCGGCCTGGCACCAGAGTACCTCAGAAGGTCATGGAAACTGAGAAAACACTCCTGACTGGTGACCCCTCACTAGGGCTACCCCCTGACATCCAACAGTAGTTTAAAGGAAGCTAAAACAGTATCCCCAGCTCAGTCTACTTCTTCCCCGGCCTCTATCTTGAGGCTGGCTGGCCACAGGCGCTCACTGATAGCTAATCCTCCTCCCTGCTCTCCCGCTACAGCTCTGTCCAGCCTTCTCTGCCTCCCTCCCCCTGCTCACCAAGGACCCGGGACCAGACTGCAGAGAACGGCTTACCTCCCCACTAGCAGAGCTCCCTCTCTTCCAAGCGAGCAGACTGTCTGCTGAGCGCCCTTCGCCAGCTCCCTCTCTTCCAAGCGAGCAGACTCTCTGCTGAGCGCCCTTCGCCAGCTCCCTCTCTTCCAAGCGAGCAGACTCTGCTGAGCGCCCTTCGCCAGCTCCCTTCCCTGACCCTGGCTGTCCACTCTCCTGCTCCCTGAGTCCACTGCCAGGTTTGCCTGAGCGTAGCCTGTATCTTATGGCAGAAGAGTGGGCTTTCTGGGGAGCAGGACTAGGCCTTTCTCCAGCTCTAGAGCTCTCCCTTCTCCTAGCACAGTGATGCACGCTAGAAGCCACGCCTAGCTAACCCTAAAGACAGGGTTTAGGGGAAACATCATTTTGGTGAGGCTGACATGAAAACTTGAGGCTTCAAGGGTACAGCCTGCCTGGGAAGACGGACTGTGACTCTGGTATCACCCACGGTGAAGGCCGGGCCTGTTCACTGAGTTTCTTGTGTGGCCCTGCTTCTCAAGGTAGGGACCATTTGACAGGTGGGAAAACCAAGGCCAGCAAGAGGGAGGGGCTGGAACTGAGATGCGGATTGCTTTTCCCTACGCTTTTAACCCTGATGACACTCCTGGTTCGCTAAGGCATGGTGACGATAAAGTGTCAGGGCCAACCCGAGTTCTATCTCAGGCCCAGCTATGAGCACTGAGCTAGGCTGGGGTGGAGAGCCCTGAGACACCCTGCCTGCCTTTAGGACACTCTGGGACAAGGCATCTGTGATGAAATAGGCTGTCCCAGCCCCAACCCTGCTTTTGACTTCACATGGCTTCAGTACTGTGAAGGTTTCCAGGAGGGCCTGCATCTGCCTGCCTGTTTACTGCCACACTGAGGAATGTCTTGTCTACCCCAGATCTGGATGTTGGGGGCGGGGGAGACAGGGACACAGCCACCCGGACTGGAAGGGACACAGGCTATCTTGATCTCCAGATGAGGTAGTATCTGCTGGAGAAATTGTTGGGGAAGGCTTTTCGTCTGGGATCCTGCTCGCTCCCCCCTTCCGGCCCCTGATAAAGAGTCCCAAACACTGGGCTGTAAAGTTGGCCATAAAATCGGGGAAGAAATGCTGGTGCAGCTGGCTTATCAAAGCGCATCGCAGACTCCCGCCAGGGTCCCCTACTTCAAGTTTATTTCTCCTCCTCTGCTTTCTCTCAGAAGGTGTCTTGTAAACAGCTAAGAGGGTCATTTATAAATGTCCACTGTCTCCCCTGCTCGGGCCAGGCGTTGCTGCTTCTTTCTGCTGCTTCTGTTAGGTGTAGAGATGGCAGAGAGGCGCTCCAAGGCACTGGATCCTAGCGACCTCTGTCTGTCTCCCTTCTACCAGTGCTMGAAGAGATGAGAAGTGGGGGGACCGGCGGTTTCTCACATCCCAAGGAGGGGTGAGTCTCCTCAAGGTGAGTGATAGCAAACTCTTAGACTTCGGTCCTGCCTAGGGCTTCCCCTCACTCCCGTGGTACCGATGGAGGTAGAGGGTGGAGCTGGCCTCACGGCTTAAGGCACATCCAGAGTATCAGTGGGGAGAGGACTGCAGAGCCATTGCATTGTGTAAGGCTCTTATCTCGTGATTCCAGTCGGCTACGGGGCTCTACGATGAAGCAGGCATGGAACCTGGAGTGCTCTCTTGGCTCTCTCTTTCTTCCTCACTGGATAAAATACAGCCAGCCCCTACCTAATCTCAGGGGCAGCAGTTCTTTCTGCTGGCAAGCACTCTTCAGGATCTTACTGGATCTTTAGGCCAAGCAAATGATGGCTGTTTTACTGATGCGAGGGATGGGTGCCCGTGACAGCCAGAGGGCACACAGCTGGTCGGCCTCTGTTGACCATGATGCAGYTGTATTCACTCTTCGCCCCTCCCACTCTTCTCAGCGTGTTCCTTGTTGAGTTTCAAAGAGGCTCATGGGACATAATCTAAACACAGCCCTCAATACCCTGATCCCCCGCCCTCACCTCCTGACCTGTCAAGCCTGCGGCTTCATAATTGTGAGATGAAACAGAGCAAGGTACTTCCCTGACTTCAATTCCACTTCCGGTGGTGGGAGGGAGGGGTTGGGCTCCTGCCAGGGGGGTGGCATTGAACAGAGCCCCTAAATGGYGAGGGGTACGAGGAAGCCCAGGCTGAGAGGGCCCCAGATTCAGAAGGCAAGTGGGCCAAACTGTGAGAATGACCGAGGGAGGAGCCTCGCCTGAGTTCTGCTTTCTTGGCCTCAGCCCAGGGCCAGTTCTGCAGCAGGCATTGTMCAAGCCAGCCAGCCTTCCTGGGCAGTGGTAACTGCGGCTGGTTCCACCAGAGTGCTCTCCTCTTTCTTGCCTGGTTTTTGTTCAGCATGCTTGTCTGCCCTGTCTCCACATAAGAGTGTTGTTCACTCTTCCTTCTAGCCCCGGCAGAACTTGGAGGGTCTCCTCCACAGAGGCTGGGGCTGCGTCTAGACTTCRACCCTTCCAAGGTTTCCCTTCGCAAGGCTGATYCCATTCTAGGGTCTGATCGCATATGCAAACAACTCTCTGAACTTGGATTCCCCTCGATCCAGGAAGACAGCCCTCGACTCCTCCAGGAGAGACAGGCTCTGTGAGGGTGCTGGAGCGGTGGAGGAGACCATGTTCTCATTCAGGCCCGGCATCCCTTCTTGCTCTCCTAGCTCTTTCCTAGTCTAACTCGTCGAGTGGTTAGGGGACGTGTAGGCTGCTGTGGCAGAGACCCAGGCTGAGGCCATGTGGGGGAGGGCCTCCTGTCTGCCTGGTGCCTGTAATATATTTGAATTATCTCCACAGATGAGCCCTGATTTAGCAAACAGTCTAGAGTAAACCTCAGCTCAAAGACAAATACAATTGACACTGGGCTTGAGTGGTTCAAAGGTTATTGGCACAAAGCTGTCGGCTTTGTTTAACAGAGGGGCTGTATTTATGACGGCGATTCTGTACTGCCATCCATAACTTGCCAGAGTGAGGTGACGTAGCGGGCCCAGAGACAGCCTATTTACACTGAGCTGAGCTGCTCTGCTCAAAGCAGAGGCAGTTCCACTGGGGCAAGTTGCTTTGTGGGATGCTAGCTCAGGGCCGGTGCCATCATGTGGGACGCCAGTTAACCTTGCTGGTACCTTCAAAGGGGAGTGCTTCCGGGGGACATGTGTGATAGAGTGAGCYGGAAGAGGGGCAGGGGAGGGAGAGAAGAGGGGAGAGGTCCTTTGGGGGAGGTTTGCAAGTGCTGATCCGGGTATTTCACTTTGAACCACAGTTAAGGCCCACAGACCCTAGAGTGGGAGTCACACTGACTCCCTGGGTCCTGGGACATGATTGTCGCTTGTCTTTCCTGTGTGTTGAGCTAGCTCAGGGAGAAGGAACCATGGCTCAGTCTTATACTGAAGAGAGAAACGGGCCTGCAGTTTTGGGCAAGTGAGTTCTACATATATTCAATTCTCTCGGAGAGCGATTGTCCCAGGACTGAACGAGCAAACTGCCCAGGAGGAGCCATGGCTAAAGCTGGCAGACAGAGGTAGGCAGGGCGACTTCCAAGTCTCGCCTCTGATGTGGGAGCAGGTAGGCAGTCCATGCCAAGGACCGTGCTGTGTGCCTCTCGGATGAGCCAAGCCTCGYGGTCCCTGGAACTCGCACCGAGGAAGCCATCCTCTGCCCATAGATGTTCACTGATTACTTAAATATCACAGAAGAGGATGAACAGAAGGCCTCACAATGGTAGATTTTACGGCATTAATTATGGGCCCAGTAACAAAATAGAATATTATACATTGTTTCCTGTTGATGTACNTTTTTTTTTTAATCTCCCGGAATAATTTTTACATGAAACAAACAGAAATCAAAGCTCTCCTCCAGTGTCCCTGGGGAAAGGCAGATGTTTGGCTGTTCATTTTGCTTGGTCTTGAGTTCTAGGCTGGGGGGAGTGACCCTTGAGGCTGTCGGCACCCCGCCCGTGATCTCCATGTCCTGGATCTAATGGGTCACCTAATTTTAGTGCCTGCTGGGGCAGCTGCTGAAGTGTGGCCCCAGCTGCCGGGTGGACAGTTGGGGGTGCTGGTGCCAGTGTCTCCGCCAGGGCGTGAGGTCAGAGCACAGCTTGGGACCTGGCTGGCTAAGCCACAGAGGCTCAGGGGAGTCTCAAGTGTCTACCGCTCGGAACATCACAACACGCATTCCGAAAGGACCGGACTAGCCAGGATGCCTGAGCCCAGCCGAGGTGAAGGGGCTTCTGGARCAGGGGAGGAGAAAGAGCGGCAGGCTGGAGGTGTTTGCCCACAGGGGTTTCTAGTTGGTGGCTCCAACTTGTCTCTCTGCCCAGACCCATCTGTCCACTGGGGCTTGCATGGAGACAGGAGCATTTGTCCCAAAGGTCTTGGCCGAGGGCCTCTTCTGATAGTACGCAGCTGGGCYGTAGCCAGAACAGGTACACATATGGGSCCTCCAGGGGTGTGAACTTGAGAACATCATCTCTACTGGGAAGAGAATTCAAGACCAAGCGGCAAGCAGGGTTTTTAGGCCTCCTGTRACTCCCAGTTCTGGCCCCCACCACTGCCCCTCGAAACCTGTCTGAGTGCTGCATTCAGAACCTTTCGGATTTGGCTTTTGTTTACCTTTCTCCTTTTCTGCTCATATAGCGCCTGCTCAACTGTATATTCTGTTTCCTTAGCCTTGGATGCCGCTCTTCTATCTTACTTACCCTCTAGTTATTTATGGAATATCAGCTACAGACTGGGCAAGACTCTCCTGGTAAACTCCTATTCATCCCTCAAAACCTCAATGTCCTGTTTAACATGCCTCCAGCTGCGTGATCYGGTCCTTCTCCACTGAYGACGATGTCTCATGTCTCATGTCATCTTGTGYTCCTCCTGWACTGCCTCTGCTTTTCCCACTAGGCCTTGGTAACTTTGCATTCCCGACACAAGGCATATCTCTCTGTAAATGGATATTGGGTGTCACATACAGAAGACAGCCATTAGTTAAAGCAAATGGGAGGACCCTAGAGTTGTAAGGACACAGGGAACAATGACAAACCATGTCGGCTTACACTTACCGAGCACGTACCAGGCACAGGGCTGAGTGTTTCCCATGTCCTCACCCACTGGACCACACYCCCACATTCTGAAAGCAGGCACGGCTCCCCGCTCTTCTACAGATTGAGAGACTGAGGCACAGGAACCGGTACGTCCCATGGAGCCAGAGAGCAGGCGAGCTATTCAGGTCACTGTCTAGATTCCTTCTTATGGTGTACTGCCGGGGGYRGCGGGGTCGGGGGCTCACGGGAAGGGGGTGAMGGACGGGCRGCTCCTAAGGAGCCYYGGGCACTCTGGCTGTGGGCAGCGGACAGTGCTTTCCTGGAACAAAAGCACTTTCTTGCCTCTCAAAYACAGTGCAACCACATGTGTGYRGAGTGCCGTCCCTTGCTGGCTCCTGTTCTGCAGACACAGCGGACTTCGCTCAGGTGGAGTATKGCTTGGCCGGCCAGTGTAGCTCTCACRAGCSTGCAACAGAACAAGCCTGGCCCACGCCCCAGGGGTGCCTCCCTCTGCGTACAGACATCTAGAGCCTTGAGGTGGTAYGGGGCCATTTCTGAAGCCTCATATGTTTTTCTATCTTCCTTCTGCCAAGGCTTAATTGTCTGATATGAGGTGGTTCAGGAAGCCGGTCTTTTAACTTGTGACAGAGGCAACATTGAGTCTTGGGAGAACAGGTCTGGATGTTATAATGTAGGTCACAGCTGGGCTTGGTGATAAATATATGTTT
>BDUI01004986.1:28276-39635 GCA_002335545.1 Apodemus speciosus
GTGTTTTCCAGATTTAGAAAATGCATATGCTACATTTATTGCACTGCAGACAGTGTAAAGGGCTCTAGGTCAGAAAGAGGTTTGCAGTAAGAACACATCAACACAACCTCTCCCTAGACATACAATTGGATTGGGGATAATCAAGATAAGCCTCAAGAACACAAGCAAAGAATAACTAGCTTCTACAATCTAGTTCTATATAAACATATAACCCTGTGATGTATTCCTATTCATCCCTACTGCTTCTTTCCTTAAATACTAAGAGACAGCAGTTCTTAGTATTTAAAACTTGCTGGGGCACACTGCACCTAGAATTTCAACAGGGAGGGAATCTCCTGTTACCTATTTCTGATTTTCTTTCTTCTTTAGCTTTTCTAACATTTGTTCAACCACCTTCCATTACACAGTATTTTAAAGGAGATGCAAAACTTATTGCTGACATATCCTAAAAGACCTGTGGTCAAAGGCTCTCTGGTAGTCCCCATGGCAAAGGAYAAACAGTTCCTCACTGATTGTCATCCCAAATCCCTCTGTACTTTCAGAATCAGAGCTTCCAGTTAACACAGAGTTGCACACAGATCATGAATGTTGGGTGAAACTTTCTGGGTCTTCAGAACAGTGCAAAGAAAGTATAGATGTTGTGCTTTCCAGAGACACTTTTGGTTTCCTGTTGAAATGAGAGCTTCTGCACTCCGTCCAGCCTGAGCAGTAGCTGACTTGAAGGAAGACGAAGCTGAGATGGCTAGGGCAGCCTTAGAGATACTACATTCCTTCCTCACCCCATACCTGGGCTTTTCCTCACTGTGTATGTCCAATCACATGTGAATTTAAAATCATCCAAATCTGAGGCCTCCTTAAACTCTCTACCTGTTCCCTCATGGTTGCAAATTAGATTACCATGTATAAAAAAACTTTAAAATAACTTGAAAAATGAAAATAATTTTTACTGCTATGCTGTTCAAAAACCATATCATTTGAGCACATATTCCTAAAATCAATTATTTGGGGGCTGATAATTTATCGCACAAGGCCACCTTGTGCTACTTTAATGGAAGTTTAGTTTTATGTTGTTTTTTTTTTTTTTTAAAATGCTTTGAGACAGCATCTTGTTAGGTATCACAAGCTTGCCTGGAACTTGCTATGCAGCCCAGATTGGTTTTGAATTCTTTTTTAAAAATTATATTTTTATTTTTATTGTTTAGGTGTTTTGTATGCATGTATTTCCATTTCCCACATGTATGCCTAGTCTCCATAGAGGACAGAAGATTACCATCTTTTTCAGATGCTCTAAAAAGGAATTATACTATGCGAACTGAACCTGGGTACTCTGCAAGAGCAAATATTCTCTTAAGAGCTGACTCATCTCTCCAGCCCCCTTGGCTTAGAATTCTTGATCATCATGCCCCATCTTCCTCAGTGTTGGGATTGCATATGTGCACCGCCATGCCTTCCTTGGAATTTTAATGTTAGATCATGTCCACTACCTAGTCCATAAAGTTGCATTGAGTGTTATTATTATGTCTATTATATTGAACTCTACAATGGACAGATAAATATTGAAAATGTTATACAGCACTAGCTGTAGGCTGTTTTAACAACATTACATCCTCTTTAAGTTCTTTAAATGTTAGCATTTTAGTTTTATGGATGACAATGAACTGAGGCACACAAAGTTAAAATTACTAGGACTGAGAGATATAACAAGCATATACATGACCTTAGGACAATCTTATAGATGCCACCAATTAATCTTCAAAATAGCTGGGCCCTAGGTAGATGAGATGGCTCAGTGGATCAAGGCATTTCCCACCGCAACCTGAGTTCAATCCTTAGGACATACACAGCAGAATGAGTGAACTGACTCCTACATGTTATTCTCTAACCTCTACACATATCATGTGATACCCYCCCACACACATCCAATAAGGACATACCTGGGTTTAGCACAATCATTGACCACTTGCCTAGCATATGCAAGAACTAGGGTTTCATTCCAAGTACAATCAAGAAAAAGCTTAAATATTTTATAAATTTATATATTAAATAGAAGAACTAAGTATCATATATTTTTATGTGCAATGCRAACATCTCTGTTCTCCTTCAGTACCCCAATATATAAAAATGCTAATATGCCTAAGCAGATGAATTATTTTAAGAATGTCAACAGACCAAAACATGTATTACACACATAAATATTTTGATCATTGTCTCTACTTGTGAAGATTAAAAGCAGTCTTTCTTCTCCATTAAAAAATCTGTATAATTAATGTAATTTAAGTGAATTATATATGTAATAGAATCCATGATAAGGACTCTTAAGCTTCATGACAATTATAGCACTTCACAGTATAATTGAGTTGTTAGTAATTAATGACATTAGAAAAAATTATTTACCTACCACAGCCCTCTTATATCTGCTTTGGTTTATAAAGGAGAAATCATTCTATATATGGTTAAGAAATAATAACAAATAGCAAAAGGTAATAGATTACATTTTCTAATTATTTTATTCTTGTTAACTAAAAGCACTAGATACTTGAAATCTCTGTCACAAGCATGCTACATTTCACATTCATAAACTGCTGAGGTTTGTTTGCAACTGCTAATTCCATGAAAAACCAAACCATTTTGTCAAAAGAATTACCAATCTTTTGGTAATCTACCAATTTGTCAAATACCAATACACAATATGTTCAAAATCTTTATCTGTAGTTTCTCCTAATATAGTAAATACCTGTGTTGGAAACATTTCCTAACAGAGGTCAGAAGTTATCAGAATTATGTATTCTAATACTCACTGAAAAGCTTCATAGCAAATATATGGTGACTCTATTGTTTGTTCATCCTGACTTGGTAGCCCGCTTCATGTACTAAATGCCCTATCTGCCCACTATGGATTAAGAAATTCAACATTGTACCCTTTCTGCTATGTCTCATATATGGGTGAACAGTAGAATCCCTAAAGATCCCACTGATCTATATGCTAAGTACCTCTACCTTTTGGAAGAAGTTCAACCCACAAGTCTCCTGGGGGTGGGCACAGAAGCTTAGCCATGCTTGACTATGGGTCTTTTTCTATCTAATAAAGCAGGGACTCTAAATAAAACCTTTACTGAAATTTTCTACAGTGTTAGCAGTCACAGCCTGAGTATCTACTCCATTCTGATTGACTTGGGTGCTCTAAGCTTTCTCATAATACTCCTTCACTTACACAGTTACAGCAGGGCCAGCAGCAGTGTCTGCTTGCCACTCACTATCCTAACATGAGCCATTGCTTATGGCTCCTGAATGTGTCAGACCACAGGCTCAGCGATTTCTATTTCTATTTCTAGTAAGTGTCCCTATGGACACTTAAGGCATGGCAAATAAAAATTACACATCAGTGAATGATTTTGTGGAAACTTGTATTGGGGGAGGACTTTGTGGAAGACCATGTGTCAGAACCAACTGGGAGTGCCATTCATGGGGGACATAGTTAATTGTGATAAAGGTCAGTGGCAACACCAGTCCAGGTTATCACAAATTTAAGTCCTATAGTGCCTTTAGGTAGGAATGAGCAACCAACCAACCCCAGACAAATGAAGAGGACCACAGTCTGGACTCAGTTCTGAGACATAATCAGCCTTCTGCCAGGAGAAAAGGAGCCAAAATGTTGGAAATCAATCATGTTTCAAATATGAGCCTCAGCCCTGGAATCACTCTGATTTTGACTTGAATTGGAACCTACCGCTTGTTAGTTGAACCCTCTCAGGAGTTCTGAACCCCGCAATCTCAGTGTTTTACCTGTAGAATAGTGGCAGAGGACATTGGGTGGAGTACAGTATATTCGTGTTCTCTTGACTGATYCCACATGACACAGGGGTTAGTAGCTGTGATGGAGACTACCAAAATGCTTTATCCCACAAGCTCTGAAATAGTTTCCATTTGCAATGTTTCCAYAAAGAAATTTTGTCAGTCTCTGTTTTGGAAAGACCATTGTATCTAGGAAAGATGCTGGGAAATGTACAGAGCACTTTCTCCTGGCATGGTGTTTAGTGTTGCTAGTGGAACCCAGGAAACAAGATGGAAAATGACTTTCATACACAGCAATCCTGTATAATCGATCTATGTCTTTCCAAAGTCTTCATTGTACCCCAATGAGAAATATTTATTCTAGAAGTTCCATCCATGTTGAACAGTGATCAGAGTATTAAATAGGAAGGATCCCTATCTCATTTCTTATTTTAATTGAAAGGACTTAAGGGTCTGACTCCTTAGAATGCTGTTTGCTGAAGAGAGTTGAGGAGGCAGCATGAAGCCTGGAAACAAAACAAAATAATGCCCTGTTCCTAGCAAGCACTCAGTGAGTGACATGCTTTTGTTGTCATCAAGCCTCTTTGGTATATCAGTTTTAGTTGCAAGTCAGGGCAAATCTGACTATTATGTGTCTTATTTTTCTCCTAGAACAAGTAATCCCAAATGGAAGTGACTGCTGGCATTGGTTAAGTAGACCAATGAGAGAGCTGCTGTCACTGTGGTTCATGGATGGCTGTGGTGACATCTGCCAGCCATATTTGAAGAGAGGAGCAGTGCACCTGACTTAGAGTATATGATTTATCCCAGATTCCTCATAGATACTGAAGCTATGCTGTTTAGGATTGAGACCTGATTCTATTTCTTACTAAAATGTGATACTGGACAAATATTTTAATCTCTCTGTGAGTCAGATGTTACCAGTTTTAAAATAGTCAATGCTGCCAGTATTCATTCAAGTGTCACAAAGAGTAGGTGAGCTGCAGATTCCAAGTACTTCATAAAATGTATTATTTTATTCCATTACTTGACTTTCAGAGCCCTTGCACCCATATTCTTCCTCCAGTTTCATGTCCTTCACATTGCTTTGTCTGACAAATTCTCTGTCAAATGCACAGGCAAAGGAGGTTACCATGGAGAGCAAAGGTCTTCCCAGTGCTGTTGTACACAGCTACCTCTCATCCGTTCTTCCTGCCTTCTGTGAAGGAACATGGCATACTGACCCACTCTTTTCCACCCACCCTGGCTGAAGTTGTTCTGTTTTCCAATTATCTCTTTGTTGTATTTTTAGAAACAGTTATAATATGGCATCTGATTGTATTATTGGCATTTCTCTGGAATGTCAATAAAACACTTGAATACAAAAATGTAACTTGAAATAAGCCTCCAAACTTTATGTGATTATTAAACATTTATGTGACTCTATTTACAAAGTGTTTTACAGTTATTTATTAGTTAATTGTGCCATTAAAAACACTAACCATCTGGCTCAATTAATGTTTTTAAATTGTCCTACCAGTTGGTAGCTGAGAAGTGAATGGAGAACTCATATTGGATTTTATTCTTATAGAGGAAACCCCACCTTTTTGTACTTCTCTTGCACAGCACAGCAAGTCCCCATTTTCTTTATGTTGATGCTTTGTASACATGAGACTTTTCAGGGTCAGTCTTAGATATCTTCTCCCTCAAGATGATGTTGCCACACTTTCTCTTCCKCTGTAGTTCATTTGCACCTTGAGATGTAACGGATTGTTCTTCAACCTCACCCTAAGTTCTCTACATTCAGTTTCTTGATAATCATTTTTATTCTTGCATTAAGTCTATTGATAATATTTCTATAAAGACATTTTTGTGAGTCTAGAAATTGACCATGACCTCACTAAGCACATAGGATTCGCACGCCAGGAAACACTTTGTATCTCYTCTCCCAGTTTTGTGCACGTCAGTTCCCATGACAGCACGCCACACTTTGAAGACATTCTCTCACCTCTTCCCTAGTGGAGAAGTTCATATTGTCAGAGGTGTTCACGTCTCAGTTTCATGACCCTGTGGCACCAAAGCCTAGGCACCATCCTGACCAGGGGGTTGGAAGTCTCACGCTCTAGCCAGGTCATAGTTCTGTTTGTCTTCTGCAGCTGTCCTCACGGCCCTGGTTGTCCTCGTGTTTTCTGTGCTTCTATGCCTTACTTTGCTTTCTATCCACCTGATAGTCCTTCCCATTCACCCCAGACCAGCTCACTCTTCCTCAGACTATATCTACAGTCTACCTGTCATGCAGTCCATCCCAATTGCTTAATCTTGAAACAAATTCAGAGAATATTTGGTTATGCTTTTTAATGCTCACAAAGTGGAAATATTACTTGACTATCCATTATGCAGAGAAGTTGCACATGGATTCAGTTTTCTAAAATATGAACCAAATTGTGTCTGAAACAAGCAAGTAGGCAGNTCTCCCAGTTTTGTGCACGTCAGTTCCCATGACAGCACGCCACACTTTGAAGACATTCTCTCACCTCTTCCCTAGTGGAGAAGTTCATATTGTCAGAGGTGTTCACGTCTCAGTTTCATGACCCTGTGGCACCAAAGCCTAGGCACCATCCTGACCAGGGGGTTGGAAGTCTCACGCTCTAGCCAGGTCATAGTTCTGTTTGTCTTCTGCAGCTGTCCTCACGGCCCTGGTTGTCCTCGTGTTTTCTGTGCTTCTATGCCTTACTTTGCTTTCTATCCACCTGATAGTCCTTCCCATTCACCCCAGACCAGCTCACTCTTCCTCAGACTATATCTACAGTCTACCTGTCATGCAGTCCATCCCAATTGCTTAATCTTGAAACAAATTCAGAGAATATTTGGTTATGCTTTTTAATGCTCACAAAGTGGAAATATTACTTGACTATCCATTATGCAGAGAAGTTGCACATGGATTCAGTTTTCTAAAATATGAACCAAATTGTGTCTGAAACAAGCAAGTAGGCAGRCAAACAAACATAAACAGCTCCTGTGTTCTACCATGATGCCTCCCATTGCCTATGCTAGGATGGCTCAGAGAGCATATTTTCCATAAYACAGTGTGCCAGACATGACACTCTCCACATCTTAAACTCAGAGTAGCTGCTGGTTGTTATCTATCAGAAAGTCAGATGTTACAGTGTTATGCTTAGATAGATTGAAATAGCCTGTAAGTTCTAGTAACACAAGAGGTAGCACTTGCTATCTCATATGGGTATTACTAATTAGTTACAGAGAGAATAAAATGCCAGCTTTTGAAATCTTCTTTTCCATTGTTTCTATATCATACTCCATCCTGAAAATTACTTTATCTATTAGGCATATTCATACCCTTCTAAAAATGAAATCATACTATACAGGAAAGGTAGTTAGGGCTGTGGAGAGATGGCTCAATGGTGAAGAGATTTTGTGCAATCATGATCATGGGAATTCAGAACCTAGTAACCACGTAGCATGCTGGCTGTCCACAAGCACCTTAACCCTGGGTTACAGAGTCTTTGCTGGTTTCTGCTTGTATTTGCATCCTCACCTTTACAATCATACACCTGTAGACACACACACACACACACACACACACACACACACACACACACTTGCATGCATGCTTACATTGATAATTTTTTAAAAAGACATTTAATTGTTTTACTTTATTTGACACCAGAAAATGACTTTGTGGAGTCCCAAGACTCAAAGGATAAACTTCAGGAAGGGGACATGCAGGTATAAAGATTTCCTATCCTTGAGAAAATTATTCTGAAATAGAATGATATGCTTGAATTTAAATGATAGCTCCTCCAACCTAAAGCATTATAGGATACCTTAAACTGATCCTCCTGCCTCCACTTCCCCAGTGCTGGGATTCCAGTGTTCACTGGTTTTATGTGGTGTTGAGACTGCATGAGTCACGTGCTTGAGTCATGTGCCATAACAGCTTGCTTTAGTATTTCTGTCATCCCCCACATAGAATAGTTGATAGGTTTCTTGTCTTTGACACAGGCCTTAATGACACATGCTCAAAAAATGAGATCGAATATGTTCTAATTATGCCTAATATGCTCTCCAGGTGAAGAAAAACTGTAATCACATTTGCCTAATGTTTTAAAACCCAAATTTCAAAAAACAAGTTTACCCTTTTCAGTCTACAATTAGAAACAGAGAATCAGTAGTCTCTTCATGTAATGTGAAAATAGTTAACTTATGGATATGCCTTATTATCACAAAAACAAGTTAAAATGTCCTTCAGRCTGTAATTTTTAATACTTWAAAATTTTATTTTCTTCTGAACTTCATTTTGAATTTGTAACAGTCAAATTATAAGGATCCTATAAATCGTCGATCATAACTTTTAGCTAGGGCTTTTAGGAATGGTGAGTGGAGAAATGTATTTCACTGTGATAAATGGTTGGAKGCGGGCTTTGTTTGTTAGAGCATCTCCCTGTGTAACTCCAGGCTGCCTTCAGTTCACTACAGAGCAATGGCTGGTTTCAAGCTCACAATGCCACCACATCTAAGATCCTTATAAACTTTATTATGAACACGTTTCTTAGGATGCGTTAGTTTAGGTGAGTTTCTAATATTATGAGGAGTTCCATGAAATTCAAAAGACATGAAACATTTACAGAATACTAGAAACGATCATACCATCTTTGTCTTTGAATCTAGTAACGCACAGGCATTTCTTAGTCTAAGCAGAATGGGCTATCTAATGCTTCACATTATTTTCATCTAAGTGAATGTTTTAATATTCTGAATACAAAGATTACTTGTTTTTACCTTATAAAAGATCTGTTAGCATGGAGAATATATGTTTTCTGGAACTCTACATATGCACATATATAAACACAGAACTAAATGTAATAGATATAGATTCATACAACTTGTAGAAACATAGTTATTCCAACAAAAATCCATATTAAGTACAAAGGAATATCCATGCTTGCCATGGAGAGGCAATTTGTTTGCTTCAGACAAGATTTTGTTACATGATTATGTTAATCTGATATATATTTATCTAGCTATTTCTTCAAGAACTGAATTTTCTTTTGCAAGGTTGTTGATTTCTTTACTATTAATACACTAAAAGGAATCTTTTCCAAGCCCAGGGATGAGCAGTCTTTAATTAATTTGAATTTATAGCCTTTGGAGACATCTGCAGCACAGCTAAACTGCCCAAGCAATTTATTTTAATTAATATGATCTGTTCCATATATTCAATAGGAGAGTTATATGCTAACAAGTGGGACAAGTAAGAATGCTAACTGCAACGTTTTAAATAGTTACGGCTTAAGAATAATGCAAATGGGAGCATAGCTGTCATTGGTAATGGGATCTCAACTTTTCTGATAATAGTAAATCATCACCATCTCCAGAGAGACTGCTTCCAATGCTGGACTTTTAAGGATTGTAACAGTTTACAGAGAGAGTCAAGGTCACACACTCTGGCCATTATTTAGTGGCAAGGTAGAGGGCTGTCTACTATGTCTTGCAATAATCATAATGCTATTTCCYTCCCACAGGTATGTACGATGTAATGCATCAAAAGAAGACATATTACAGTCTAAGCTTGGAGTTTTTAGAATTTTTATGGATATGTGTGTGTGTGTCTGTCCGTTTCATATTAAGGGGATTGTAGGGAGCTGTGAGTGAAGTCCTGAGTGAATGTGTCCTGCTGAGATGGGGTGGCCATGCAGAGGACCTTACAGCCTCAGGCTCAGTGGGATGCAAATACTTCTGTTGGGACTCAGTGTTGACCCTGTGTGCAGAAAAGCCCACCGTAGCTTTCTTCCTCTGGATAGTTACATCTGGAATATGACGCCCCCAGAGAGACTGCTCCTACAGGGATTAACCAACCTGACACTTTGATTTAACTGCTGCCTTGTTTTTCTGTATTAATAACCCCACTTCCTACTTCAGCTGTACATCACAACCCAGCCTCCTTGTTCTATGTAGTAAACATGCTGAGCTTCTGAATGCTGTGGCTTCTCCATCAGAGAGCATGGTTCACCTGCTCGCTGACTGTCTGTGAGTCTATATGCCTGTCTGTCATTTCTTCATTCTCTTTGCAACCCCAGTCAGGTCCATTCCTGGACACACACTGGATGTGGCATCATACGTTAAACTATTACATGAAATGAATGTTAGCTTATGCAAAATGGTAGTATTTTCAGTGAAATGAGATGAAACAGCAAAATTATCTATCAGCCAAAAAGTGCTGCCAACCTAGTCTTTGTGATTAACAGTCTGATGTTTTTTGAAAGGAGCTGGAATATAGCCCTGACTTAGGGTATGCTTTAAATTTTCTAAAACTAAAACTGTTACACAAAGCCAAACCCAATGTCAAGTGATTTTGGTTTAAATTTTTATCATACAATATATATTTTGATCATGTTTTCTTCTCTCCAAATTACTCCCAGACCTTCCTAATCTCCTTACATATCCAACTTAATGTTCTTTCTTTAAACCAACTAGCCAAACAAAATCAAAACAACAAAAAACTAAAATTAAAAAACGCTGAGAAACACAAAACCCACCCTCACAAAACTACCAAAACATAAATCAAAATAAGCAAAAGACCAATAAAACAAAAAGGTTAAACAATGTAACAATGAGAGGAAAAATCTACAGAAATACTGCTCAGTTCACTTCATCTTAGTCCAGTTCTCCTGGGCACTGGGCTTGCCCGGAAGTGTGGAAGATATACCCAKCAAGAATGTACTGGAGGGATGCAGTTTTCCCTCGACAACAGGYATCAACTGCATATAGTTTCTTAGTTAGGGGTAGAAGTTGGTGTCTACTTCAGTGCTGGGACCCTGTCTAGCTTGAACCTGTGTAGGTCTTCTGGATGCTATTATGGTATTTCCACAAATACTTTTACATGCACTTCAGTCCTGTTATATTTGGAAGCTACTGTTTCCTTGGTGTCGTCCATCCCTGATGACTCTTATAATCATTCTTCATCCTTCTCCATAAAGATGCCTGAGCCTTGAATGGAACTGAGTGCTTCAAGGTTTCTCACTCTGCACTTCATCCACTCATAAATCTCTGTGTTGGTTCCCATCTGTTACAAGAAGAATATTTTATAATACCTTCTCTGCTAAGATCTGAGTAAGACCTCCATCTGATTCCCAGCCAGTATGGCTGCTGAGGTCCCTGGTACAAAGTGCTTCTGCAGATCAAAAGCCCTGGCTGTGAACTCTTAAATGCAAAGCAAATGCCTCTGAGTTTTCTTGGTATAACTTAGAGATGCATTTAGATGTAAGTTCTTTGAGAATGAAGATCTAATTGATCATGTTCCCCACAGTATCCTGGGACATAGTTTGGCATGCAATAGATGCCTCCTAAATGTTTGTTGAATGAAAGGTCTATATTCAGAAAAATGTCAGCAGAGTTTATTTTTCTCCAAAGAAAAACCGATATTAACGTGACTAGCTCAAGGTCAGTCTAGTTAATATCATGAGACCCACCCCTGCTCTCTCTCTCTCTCTCTCTCTCTCTCTCTCTCTCTCTCTCTCACACACACACACACACACACACACACACACACACACACACACACACAAAT
>BDUI01004986.1:59971-75779 GCA_002335545.1 Apodemus speciosus
CTTGGAACACCAAAGACACAATCCACATACCAAATGATGTCCGAGAAGAAGGAAGGAGTGGGCCCTGGTTCTGGAAAGGCTCAATGCATCAGTGTAGGGGAATACCAGAACAGGGAAGTGGGAAGGGGTGGATGGGGGAACGGGAGGCAGGAAAGGGGCATATGGGGCCTCTGGGGGGCAGCGAACCAGGAAAAGGGAAATGAAATATAAGTAAAGAATATATCCAATAAAAAAGAAAACTCAAAGAAAATTGTTACATGTAGAATGAAAAGAAGAGAAGATGGAATATGAGACTCAAAGAAAAAAGTGAGGGTCTAGAGCAAATAAGCAGAGAATAGAAAACATTACAGAAAATGCTTTTTGATAGACACATATGGGCGAAACGAATCTCAAGTCAAGGGCATATACTAGATCTTCAGCAACATAATAAGAAAAAACCCAAACTGAGAAAAATATACCCATATAGATATGAGAATCACATAGAACATCAAATAGACAAAAAATATCAGAAAAAATAAATCCACATAGCATATCATACATAAATGCTAAGTGTATAGAACCAAGAAATTTTATTGAAAGGTACAAGAGAAAAAATGTGAGTTGTATATAATTGAAAATCCAGCAGAGTAACAGCTGATTTCTCAGTGAATCTTTGAAAACTAGAAGAATCTCATACAATGTGTTCCGGGTCCTAAAAGGTTATGGCAGTCAGTGTAGACTAATAAAACAAGCAAAACTGTCTATCATACTTGAAGGAGAAAGAAGAACATCCTAGGACATAACACCTTAAAAATTATTTCCAACAAACCAAACCTAAAGAAAATATAGGAAGCATCTTTTGGATGGTTGGAGGAATGAACATAACAGAGAGATCATGGAAAGAAATATGAAGTAATACTAATTAAAATACAAAGTACCATCAAGAACACAACACAAAAAATTCAATGTCACAGTGACCACAATTAATATATGTATTTCAATAATAACTTTAAATGCCAATGGCTTCAATTCTCCAATCAAAAGACACACATGCTGACTGAATGGCTCCAGAAACAACACCATCTATCTGTTGTCTACAAGAAACAAATTCAAGCTTTAAAAAAGGCATTTTCTTTGAGTAAACGAATGGCCAAAGGCCAAAAGGTCAAAAGGCTCCAATCAAATAGGACCAGGAAGCAAGAAGGCCTTGCTATCCTAATATTTGACCAAACAGACTTCAAACTGTTATGGGTTCCATTTAGATCCAACACAACTAAAACACAAAGTCAATGCAGATGACAAAATTGTAACCAAGCCACTAATGATCAATAAGGGCCACTGAACAGACTCAGGAGCTGAACTGCATTGCCACCACCCCTCCCCCACCACCCCTTCAGCCAGAATGTTGCAGGGCTTTTAAGCTTGAAAAACACAAATATCTGTGACAAATTACAGTTATATTTTGCCACCAATCATGATTTAGGTATAAGGGTCTTCCTTAGGAACATGTCTTTGTGATACACTTATATTGTTCCCATTGGTTGGTTTATTCAACAGTGGTAGGGCAACTTGCCTAGCAGTCACGTCTCAACTTGTCAACCAGGATGTCAGTTATCCAGGTTGGTCTTGGGAACTTAAACTTTACTTGGCCCCTATTCAAAATGGAAGTTTTACTCAAATTGCCTTAGTTTTATTCCTCCTTTTAAACAAAAATTACTCAGAAGAGATAGAGGACACTTCACTGTAATCAATTCAACAATCAACCAAGAAGTCATTACTATCCTAAACATGTATGCAACAAACTCAGGGACACAATTTCATTTAAAATGCACTACTTATTTAAAAACACAAATTTACATCAAACTATTAGGTTATTTCAATATCCTTACTTCACCAATAGACAGGTCATCTGGACAAAAAAAGTAAACAGATAAACATAATTAACTGATACCATATACTGTGCTAGATAATTATATGTCAACTTGGCACAGTCTAACATCATCTGAGATAAGGAAACCTAAATTAAGAAAATGCCTCCATAAGACAGAGCTGTAGGTAAACCTATAGGGAATTTTCTTAGTTACTGACTGATGAAGGAGGGCCCAGCTCATTGCACTTATACCATCACATAAATGGCAGGATGAGCAAGCCATGATGAGCAAGCCAGTAAGCAGCATCCCTTCATGGCCTCTGAAGCAGCTCCTGCCTCCGGGTTCCTGCCCTGCTGAAGTTCTTATTCTGACTTCCTTTGATGATTTGCCGTGATGTGGAAGTACAAGGTGAATAGGCCAAATAAGTCCTGTCCTCCCCTGGTTTCTCTTGGTCATGGTGTTTTATCACAATGATATTAACTCCATCAAAGACATATATCAAATGGACTTAATAGATATCTACAAAATATCCCACCCAACTGCCAAAGAATACATGAAAACTTATCTTTAACAACCCACATCCTGGGACACAGGGCAAATCCTTAGACATTCAAAAAGACTGAAATCACTTCTTATATATTATCTGACCACAATGCAATAAAACTTAAAATCAATAGCAAATATATCTTTAGTAAATAAAGAAACTCATATTATATTCATTATTTAATAAGGAATAAACAATTCATTATTTAATGATGAATGAGTCAAAGAAAAACCTCATAAAAATAATTTCCTGGATCTGAAAGGTGACCTGTGGTCATGGATCAGTAAGATTAACATAGTAAAAATAGCCATCCTACCAAACACAATTTACAGATTCATTGCAATCCCCATCCAACATCCAAAATACTTCTTCACAGTTATTGGAAAAAACAATTTTCAGCTTCGTATGGAAATACAACCCCCACACCCCCAGGATATATAAAGGTCCTGAAAAACAAAAGAAATGCTGGTGGTATCACCATCCCTCACATCAAGTTTTACTACAAAGTATAGTAATAAAAACAGCATGGTATTTGCACAGAATCAGGTACACTGATCAGTGGAAACATAGCCTTTTGCTGTTGCTCTTGGGTACTTCCTAGAAATAGAAATTAAGTCCATATAGCTGAATACAGCACCTAGAGATCCCATGCTCTGGAAATGTCTTGAATTCCTTCTACTGAAGACTACCTTTCAGAGTATCACGATGTAAGATGCAAGCTTCTAAGGGAGGAAATCAAACAATAGTCTACCCATATAAGACACCTATGAACCACAACAATGACCAGCATGGTACATAACTTAAGTGTGCAGCAGTGGCACATATTACTTGGCTGTAACCAACAGTTCTCTCATTGGACTTAAAACTTGCTCAACAACAATGAAATCATGCCTGGCACTGGAACCAACTACCCAGAGCTGGTGATATCATGGCTCTTAGGGGAAAGTCTACAACCACAATTTTATAACCCAGAGTGATACCTAAATACATTCTAAATATTTATTCTTATACCTACAGACAGTTCTAGTCTTCACCTCTTATCAAAGAAACTTCTCTCTGCAATATCTAGAGACATCTAGAGATTGTTGTTTATGGAAAACAACAATCAAATTACTAAAATGCAGAATTGTGGAACCCAGTCCCAGTGGATACATATATGAAATACCCCTGTACCTAAGGTTTGTGGAAGAGGGGGCAGAAAAATTATAAGAGACAGAGGATCAGAAAGTTTCTGTCAAACTGTCCCCTAGTAATGTCAGAAGTAACACGCRTACAGTGTTATCAACATGGCTGCCTAACATTAGCTGAACAAGGACAACAATAACAATAACAATGGCGACGACAACAACAACAAAAACCAGATATTTGAAAGTAGGTGAGAGAAAGACCATGAGGTCTCAACCATACACAAAGAAGAATAGGCAGAACAGTACACCAATGGTTAACAGCAGATGGTCAGTCCTAAAAAGATATTCATAATTATACAGATTCATTAAATTATATTTAGGAATATAAATATTAATTATTTATATAGTATTATATAATAATATTAGGCTATGAATATAAAAATGTAATAACACCTTGTGATTTTAATTCTTTTCTGCAATTAAAAATAAGGGATTAAAAAAACAAATAAAAATTTGTCCTCTTTGGAGAGAAATGATTATAGAAGGAGTACAGGAAAAACACAGAAAGCATCTGCAGCATTTGAGTGTGAGGAAGTAGAGCCAGGTGAGGAAGGTGGCTCAGCAAGTACATGCACTTCTTGCCAAACCCGAGTTCAAGACCTGACACCCAAATGGTAGGAGAAAAGAATCATCCTGTGAACAGACATGCAGACAGATAGATACATACAGACAGGCCGATACACTCACACACTCACACACAGTCTCTCACACACAATTAATATTCTCTTAAAAGAAAGGTAAGTGAGTGAAGGAGAAGAAGAAAAGATGGCTGTTGATCTAGGAACTAAATGGTCAACAGTAGGGTAAAAACCCAGCATCGGGATTGAATGTTTCTACAATAGAGGCCAGTGTTTCACATGAACATAAGAGCTACCCTAGAAAAGTTAACTGTTAAATGTTGACAAACTTGATCAATATAATAACTACAGCATTCTAACTGCAATCACTTAATAAAGTAATTATTCAGAGATCCATACTAATATAAATAAATAACTGAGTAAATTGAAGAGAAATGACAGTTCCTTTTTCAACCATGATTCCAATGAATAAATATGAAGGATTGAGAACACTGTAGTCCTGAAAACAGAATGGGAACAGTTGCCACTTAATGCTGAAACTAGTATATATAGTATAGTTATAAAACACATATAGCACATACAGTATAGTTATAAAATATGTAATCATTATATATGAAAAACATTAACTCTACCCTGAAGATCCTAAAAAAACACTAATCAAGTGATCAAACAGCATCATGGGTAATGAACCATGCTAACATTACATGATGCCTAGCATGATTCCCTGGTAAGAGCATGTGGCTCTTTACTAGTCTCAATTTAACCAGGAGAAAGCATCCAAAAAAACATAATCAAGGCACAGTCTACAATACAACTGAGTATCCTTCAAAAGAGGAAACTCCATAATAAAGGCAGGAATTGCCACAGCTTGGAGATGACCAAGTGAAGCAGGAAAACTGGGTGTAATGTGAGCTCCTAAGCAACAAGGGAACTATGGAAAAGCTGGTGGGTTCTGACAAAGTCCCATACTTTACACAACAGAGCTGCCAACACCCAAGGCGAACTTCTGAGGTTGTCTAAGATCCTGAGTTTTTATAAGGATCTTTTACTATGAGATAACCCTTGTGTGAAGTTATAAAGAAACCTAAGAACTGTTCTGGCATTCATCTGTCAGTCCGTCAAACAAGAAGTTATTGTGCTAAACAATGCTGTGGATATTGTCATACTATTGTACAGACTTAATACCTCACAGAAGTTTGAATCCAGTCTACTTTTTGTTCCTTTCCAGGTAACTGACTTTGCTTTACCCTCACCTGTATGTTAAACCCACCTTCCACCCTCTTGAAATTATCCAGAYCTTACATAGTGTTAATTTGATTTTATTCAGTATCAGAGAAGATTCTCATATTATTGTTTGAGCTATTTTGTTAAGCATGTTGCAGGTGTGTGTGTGTGTGTGTGTGTGTGTGTGTGTGTGTGTGTGTGTGTGTGTGTGTGTGTGTGATGTTTTACTTTCCTCTAAAGCATTGTTTGGGTGCTTTGGGTTATTCAGCTTTAATGTAGGAGGAACAATACCAGACCACTTCAGCACTGTGTAGCTCACAGAAAATTATTGACAACAGGTTTTCTTCAGAATTGGTGAGTATATAAAACTGGTTTTAGTCTTTTCCAGTAATTTTATTAAACACTGCTGGGTAGAGCTCATTTCAGATCAGAAGCTGCTAGTGAAAAATGCCTGCATTTTGAAGTTGACAATTTTAGTTGAATTTGTAGTGGGGAAGAACATTTGCGTTGTGAGAAATGCAATTTTATCTGGAATTCCTGTATACTAGAGTCAGAAAGGAGAACACAAAGTTACAGATTATGTTTTCATAGGAAAATCAAAGCAAGAGAGTTGGCTTTTCTCCACAAGAATTAGGAAGTTAGGTAATGGCCTGGAAACTGTGAGGTGATTGCAAAATGAATATTAAAAACCCCTATGATTTAATGCATTCTTGTTTCCATTCCTTTTATTCTTTATAAAGACAAAGACTCCTCTGTAAATATTGTTTTAAGGATTATCAGGCTTTCATTTTCGAATTCATCCAAAGGCAATAATTTAAACCATAATATTGGCTTTGCAAATGTAAACAGAGATTGAGCCGCTTTCCTTAAGATAATCGGAATGCCAATGAAATTACAGCCAATTAAATAATTGCTCTATTAACCTAATGTATTACAAATGCACTCTGTGGCATAACAAATAGCCAGAAGCACAGTCTGGAAAGAAGAGAGCTGCATCAAGGTGAAGAGATTGGAGAAGAGCACATTTCACACATTTGATATACAGAGAATGAAATGTTTAATCAATCAATTAATTTATTTATTTATTTACATTTCAAGTGTTATCCCCTTACACAGTTTCCCCCTCTCCCGGACACCCCCATCCATCCCCTCCCCTTGCTTCTATGAGGGTGTTCCTGCACTGACCCACCCACTCCTGCCTCCCCGCCCTCACACTCTCTCACACTGGGGCATCTATTGAACCTGAGATATTTTATATTGTTTGTGACTATGGTGAAGGGTGTTGTTTCCCTAATTTCTTTCTCAGTTTGTTTATCCTTTGAGTAGAGGAAGGCTACTGATTTGTTTGATTAATTTTATATCTTGCCACTTTGCTGAAGTTGTTTCTTAGCTGTAGGAGTTCTCTGGTAGAGGTTTTGGTGTCACTTAAATATACTATCACATCATCTRCAAAGAGTGATATTTTGACTTCTTCATCAGGGAGCAAATTTGATTAAAATGCAATCTCTGATCCCRGAGTATTTTCAGTTTATTTATTTTTACTTCTACTTTGAAATGTTTTAATGTCTTCTGTAGTATTTTAAGGTTTTTCTTTTGTTTGCTTGTTTGTTTTGACATAGGCTCTATCTATGTAGCCCTATCTGGAACTCTCTATGCAGACCAGAGTAGACTCAAAGTCCCTGAGATCCACCTTCCTCTGCCTGGTGTATATTGGGATCAAAGGGAAATTCGCACCACCATGCTTGGCATACTTTACAGTTCTTAAATTATTTTTACTATTACTGTTCTACGTGTTTGAATATGTTGCTTATAGGCCTGTCTATGTACTGTGAGTGTGCCTGGTGTTCTAGGAGGGCAGAAGAAAGCTTCAGATCCCTGGGTGCTGGTGTTTCCAATGATTGCAAGTCACCATGAGGGTGCTAGGAGTGGAAGTGTGCTCTCTGGAGCAGCCAGTGATTGATCTTATCCACTAAACCATCCATTTAGCCCTGACCTTGTGATTCTAAGTATAAAGGGAGGTGATCCACATATTTTGTTATTTGTATTTCTGAGTATTTTATGCTATTATACATGGAAATGTATAATTAATTTTTCACTGTGAATTGCCTTTTGCTGGTGTGTAAAGTTAAATTTTGTATTGACTTTGTATCCTTTATTAATGGCTAAATTTATTACATTTCCTAGTTATTTGTGGTTCCTTGGAGTTTTCTATATGCAACCTGGTCATCTACAAATACAAACAACTTGTCTGTCTTGCTTGCATGCACTTTATGTATCTTGTTTTATTGTTTTATACATTCAGAACAGTATTAAATGAAGTAGTAAGAGAAGATAGAGATGTTGCTTAATTCTAGATCTTCCTATATCATGTCATGTTTGAGAATTTTATACATTCCCTTAATCAAATTGAKTATGTTTCTTTGCTTTTCCTGTTTACTGAGTTTCTCCATTGGAATGACACGATCTGTTTTTCTAGATCTATGGCTATGACCAGATTCTCCTCTACATTCTTTTGATATTGTGTATTTGTTTTGACTGATTTTCAGACACATGTAAATAATTAGACTTAAGCTGGAAAGAAAAGGAAGAAGATGTAGAAAGTAGAATGTAACAGTGTTGTTGAAAGTGGGAAGCTAAATCATTTGTTAGGATATTCCTTGTCTGTGCAGTCTTAAAAACCAGTAGAACACCATTGAGTGCTGGTTATTTTATGTAATAAGGACAAGAATGAGGCATACTAACAAAAGGATGTAATGTTGTACTATTTTCCTAGATTTTCTGATTTAAATGGTTTCCATGTTTATTGAAAGTACTCACTTTCAGTTGTTATGACAATACATTAAATAACTTAATAACTAAATTTCGTTAAAAATTTCAAGCCACTGCCTAAAGCCACATATGTATGTCTCCCTACTGAAAAATATACTGTTTGCAAGTAACTTATTTATACCATGTTATGTAGAATTTAAAATTCTTAGCTAAAATTTTTACAGTAATCATAACCCTTCATTATTAAAAGAGCAATATTTTTATGACTAAATTAAAGTGTGGCAGTAGGCTACTGCCTGACACTTTTGGTTTCATGGAAGTTCAGTGCCGCTGTAGAAAAAAAAACCTTTSCATGATTAGGAGCAGAGCTGAGATTCCATCCCCACTAAAACTGAAATCAAAATGAAACGGTCCATCATTAGAAAAAGAATAGTTTCCGTAAAAATACAGTTTCTTAGAAGGTAAATTATAAAAGTATGCATTTACCCAATCATTTGAAATACCATAATTATACAATCTACTCATCAAGAGACTTTTAAACCTCATTAAAATCATAAAACAATTCTAATTAAAACCACGTTTAAATTAAGTTTCTATAAGTAACCTACACAGTACTTTAAATCAAACAAAAAAGTTGTATAAAAGATCCAATTAATTGTAAGTTTTTTAAGAATTAAAGCCTAATTACTCTATGATTAAGGTTCCCCAAAATGTAATCATCAATGGCTCTATTCAGAAGAATTAGCCTTCTGTACCCCAGATGCCAGGGCAGAGCTGCAGCCTGCCTTTGACACTAGCAATCCTATTCATGAGAAATCAGCATGACTGTGGAAACTTTTCCTCCCCCCCACTGGGCTCCAAGTGGGGCAACCAAACAAAGCAGCATGCTTTATACAGACAAGCCCAGGGCTCCTTATCTGATCTCCCTATCTGATTAAATAAATTTATGTTCATTGGCAAATTAAAAAAATCATATTCAGAGCAGGTTCTGGAAATGGTGGTTATTTCAGAGATTCCCACACAGGGTTGGGAAACGATGCACATGGGTGAAAAACAAAAGAGATCCTTGGCTCTTAGAGAAAGAGAATGGCCCTCTGAGGGACGTGCCAACCAGCGCTAGCTGTGAGCAACTCCTTTGCTTTCTTGCTCAGCTACTTGAAATGTTTTTCATTTTTATTAGCCCAACTTCCCACGGGAAAGAAAAAAAAAAGCCCTGTGACATCGCTGCCTCTTGTGTGTTCTCMGAAACTAATTAACCCTATGAAGTTATTAGGGTGGTATCATTTTTTCTATGACATCATGCAAGGTGAAGGTCACTTCTATAATATTCTGGGCTTTCATGTGGTGCGTATCCCACCAAATCTAATTTATTGTAATTTCCCCAGTGCCCTGATAGCCAAGTGATTAGTTATTATGGTACATAAAAAGCTCAGACATATCACACATGATTTATAGCCTCTATTTATGATAATCTAATTTTCTTTTATGGTAAAAAGAAATTTACTGTTTATGTTTTATAGATTGTTATTTTGAGGAAATGATTATTTAAAGTATTTTTTAGTATGGATACTTGCTGATTGTGAGGCATCTGGGGACTGAGGCATCCGAATGGTTAGTATAGAAGGGCGAATACTTAACCAGTAAACAGGAACTTTCTCTAAACAATCCAGGGCTGAAACTGGATACAGAGGTTTTTGTCTGGTGACTGGTTAAGTCAGGCTTGCTTACCCACATATATCCCACAAGGATCATCGAGGAGAAAGGGGGTTCCTGGGAATGGTAGCACACTTGGTATCCCCACTGGTGCACTCTACTTAGCCCTCGAACCCACAGCTATATGCAGTGAAAACCTTCCCAAGATATTTACAAGTGACGTCAGCCTAGAGCTAAGGCCCTAACATTCTCAGAGCAATCTGTCCTTTGCACCAGGTCTACACCTCTCCTCTCCACCCGTGTCTATATTATCTTCCTTTTTATTGTGGATAAGGTATGCTATTAAAGCCCTAATGATTATATTCAAATGACTGGCTGAAAGCAGCCCTATAGCAGTGAGGAGGGGCAAGAAGCAGTGTTTGTGTGAGGCCTCCTCAGATGCCTGAGTGATAAGCTACAAGCTAATAATAATGACTATTAATTACTAGGCACTTTGTATGTATTGAGTCCCTTAATCCTCACAGTTACAAAGCATTCTTCCCAATTTATACATGAAGAAATTGAGGTCTAGAGAGACTAAACACTGTTCAAGGTGACTCTATCAGTATTGCATGACTGGGATTTGAACTCAGATTCAATATCTATTCTTTTAATCATTATTTTGAATGTTCTTCCAATTCTATATATAATGTGCTCATCTAGTGTGCCAGATACTTATCTGAGCCTTGAATATATTAATCACACTGTATGTTCGGAACAACCCATGAACTATGCTTTTCTATTATTATTTCCATTTTTAGAGTAGAAACCTGAACCACAGAGAAGCTGAGAAATTTTCACAGGTTGGATTCAGCTAAAGTAGTATATATAGGTCTGGAGTGTACTGTATGTACCACTTCCTGTAGTTGTTGTTATTTTCTGCTGCTGTCTCTCTTAGTGCTTTGTGAGACTTTGTAAGGTATGGACTGTTTGGGTAGACACGCCCTATGGGTAACAAAAAGAGACTGTATTGTTATTGGTCAAAGCATTAAAAATCTTTGATATCTGGGCATGAGGAGGTGCAGTGGCAGGGGATGTAGATGTGAGAGATAGGGAGACGCAAAATCATCCTCAGCCTCTGATTCACCCTGAAGAAAGCAGAATAATGGAGACAAAATGGCTGGCCACTTTGCCTTTTTCTTTTTTTTTATTGGACATATTCTTTATTTACATTTCATTTCTCTTTTTCTTTTTTTATTAATTTTTTATTGGATATATTCTTTATTTACATTTCATTTCCCTTTTTCCTGGTTTCCCCGCCCCCCCAATGTCCCATATGTCTTTTTCCCTCCCCTCCCCCCCCATTCCCCTACCTTTTTCTAGGACTCAGTTTTCATCTTGCTAAGTAAGGAGCTGGCTGCCTGAGCATGGTGCCCACATCACTCTGCTCTTCTCAGTCTCTGCACTGAAGGTCAGTCTCTACACTCTATACCATGCTCCTAGCTTTCCTAGCAACATACTTTACTTCAAGTCTCTTCTGTAAACCTTGTAAATCTGAAAATACAGTCCTGTATATTTCCTTACTTATGTGAGTTCACAAGGGTCACTCACCTCTAGCTATGAKATCTATCTGTGGTGAATCCAGCCATCTTCTTGTCACCTCAAATTTTATAAGCCCAGAGTGGAGTGACCTGCCTGACCCCAGAACTTTGGGCCATTTACCCCTCTCTGTCACTGGTGCTGTCAGGTTTCAGCAATGATTTGGAGCTGGGCACCCTCACCCGCCTCCAGTGCCGGGAATCTCTTACACTTCAATGTCCTTTCAACTAACACAATTTCATCTTCTTACTACCTAACTTTGAATCACTCTTTACTGAGTTTTCACAATCAGAAAGTAGCATTTAATTACTTTTGCCTATTTTTCAGTGTTAATTGAGGTTCTAAGCTAACCAATATTACACATTGTGCACCAGAATACTTAATGCCCCTATATCATTTCACTTAATCTGGATGGGAATGCAGGTTTTTCTGATGTTCTCCTGGCTAGATACAAAGATTGAGAGAAGGTGAAGGGACCTGGAGAGATGGATAAAGCAATTAGGAGCACTTGCTTCTCTTCCAGAGAACCCAAGTTTGGTTCTTAGCACTCCTCTCTGGTGGCTCACACTTGTAATTTCAGCTACAAAGGATCTGGTGTCTGTGGGCACCTGCATTCAGATGAGATTTACTCATACAGACATTCACAATATTCTTAAATAGAAATAAAAGCAATCATAAAAAAGATTAAATGACTTAATGCCATGGAACAAAACAGCAGAGGTAGAATTTACACAGACTACAAATCAATAATCTTTCCTCACTCTGTGTTGTCTAGATCTAATTCCTTAAAGCTGATTTTAAAAATCTTTTCACAGTTGAGTTATTTTCTTATGAAGAAATCTGTGTTATAATCAGAAGTGATTTGTACACTTATAATCTTAAATCCTTTTCTAAACAAGAGAAGGTATAAACAATTACACTGATGTAGCACTTAGGGTTTCTTTAGTTTAAGCCGCTCATTAAATTCTAATGCAAAATTTAAAACTATGATTTCATATCAACAGAGAGCACAAAAGATATTGTTATACATGTATATAAGCCATAGATACTGAATGCTTAAAAGTCCAGATATGTTTTATACACCAAGTATTATAATATAGGACTAAGATAAATTTTGTTGCCAGTTACAATCATAACCCATATTTCTCTTCTTTAACAGAATATTGCTGCTTATTCCTCAGTGGACTTGCTCATTGGTAGATTACAATGTGTTAACAGTGACATATGCTAATGATACTAACAAAGATCTGTCCATGTTCTCTGATCATGCCTGACTAACTCTGGGTTCTGCTGTTTGACAAGACATAGCTAACGCCTGCAACTCAGGGGAGGATTGCTTAGGGGCTTCTGGAATCCGCCTTGCCATGAAAGACAGGTGCTTTACTTCAGGCGGAAGCACACTCACTCGACAAGTTAACCACCAAATATGGAAATGCCAATGTCTAAACAGTTTTCTCTAACTGTAGCTTCTTTTTCTGTCCATTCATTTTTGTTTTTTCTACTACTGAAACTTTTCTACTTGATTTTTGTTTACTATTTATTAATGCACTGTATGCACATATGTATACACCACTGTGTGTGTGTACAGGTGTGTGTCCATGCCATAGCACTGTATGCGGAGCTCCACTTTTGGGTGTCAGGCCTGTTCTTACACTACAGGTTCTGAGGCTCAAACTCAGGTCATTACATTTGCCAAGTGCCTTCCCCATTGAGCCCAACTGATACGGAAACTTTCTATATCAGTACCATTTTATGCTTATGACAAGTGCAAATAGAAATATTAGACAAGGAAGTTAATAGTCCAAATAACACAGAGGCAACAGTAGGATTTCTGACAATAGACCTGAAAACTGCATGAGACTATATCTTCCATTGTCCTGTTTGCTTCTACTTTTGCTAAAAGGAAGTAAAACAAACCAAACTAAACCCACAGAGGAGAAAGAACCCTCCTACTCAGTGAAAGTATTATCAGCTAGTCTTACTCTCACATACTGGTTCTCATACAGATGTTATTATTGGTTTTATATATACATATGCATATAAACTTACACATACATAAACATACACATATCTTGTATCTATGTACTTATGTATGAATGTAACAGCAGTTAAAAAGAGGCCATGGATTTTAAAGAGACAGCAAGTGTACATGGGAGAATTCACAGGAGGAAATGGAAAATAATGTGCTTGTAATCTCAAAAATTAAAAAATAGTAAAATTTCATTACAACAGATAGTTTTGAACACTTACTGTTATAAAGACTACTCTTAGTGTTTTTGTTTTGTTGTTGAACTGGAGGAACAGGTGCTTGAGGCTCTGAAAACGACTCATAGAACCTCTGGCTAATATATGGTCAGAAAGCATGGAAGACATATGTCTTTAGCAACATGAAGTGTGTCGTCAGTACCCATGACCATTTTGCCAGGAGTTGGCCAGCCCCTGAACAGCTGCAGCACACTTAAAAGACACTGTTTGTTGCATTTTCTGTAAATGAAGTAGAAATGTAAGGGTCATAGAAATGAAGAGGGATTTCATTGTAAGGGTAGTGTTTGAAGAATGAGATGTCCTTGCCTATCATGCTGTGGCTGAAGAACATGAATATAGGAAGAGGCAGGCCACAGCTAGGGTGTTGATTGCGTGTACTCTACTTTAAATAAAGAATGTGTTGATATGTTCAGATATTCTAGCAGTATGGCAAATGTGGTGATCRTAATGTTAGAGACCTTGCCAGCAGTAAGAAGAAAAGACTTGGCAGATTTCTTAAGTACTYAGCTTCTGACTACTCCACAACAGATTAGAACAGATGCCAGTTTAGGGAAGGAAGTGAGTCCCCTAAATACACATACAAATATTGCTGGAGTTTGTCCCCTTACTGTGGACAGTCTGGGCCTGACCAATACAGATGCGGATGCACCCAGCCAAACATCAGACTGAGCGCAGGGACCCCAGTGGAGAAATTAGGGCAAGGACTGAAGTTGCTGAAGAGGTTTGCAACCCCATAGAAAGAACAGTGACCTTGCCTTGGGGTACCACAGACAGCTAACAGCTAAAGCCAGGTACGCTGACAGATTCCGAGGCTAGGGTCCTATCCTGTCAGGCTTTTGCCTGCACCCAGAGCCCGAGCCGCTCGGTGGGCTATCTGTATGCTGACCCAGTCTTGCACCAACCTGCTYGGGGGTCTCTGCCCAGCTTACAGCAGAGGCCGCCATCTGGCCTCGGGGCACCACAGACCGCTAACAGCTAAAGCCAGGTACGCTGACAGAGTCCGAGGCTAACATCGTTCGAGTCCTATCCTGACAGGCTTTTGCCTGCACCCAGAAACTGAGCAGCTTGGCGGGCCATCTGTACGCCAACCTGGTTGTGCATCAACCCAGTCTGGGGGTCATCTGCTCTACAGAGTGATCAGCACTTGGATAAGGTCCCTGCAGCATCCACCAGCTGTACTCCCTAAAGGAGCAGACAGGCAACACCAGGCTCACAGAGACAACCAGAGTATAGCATTCCTTGGGGCAGGACACATTAGGGATCCAAGGGCACCAAAGGGGAGGTGGCAACCAGAGCCAGAGGGAACCCAGACATCCAGAGGTGCAGAATTAGCCTTACAGGCTCCAGGGCTGTTCAAACACCAGCCAGTGACAACAAGACCAACTAACACCAGAGATAGCTGGATGGCAAAAGGCAAATGTAGGAATGTTAATAACAGAAATTAAGGCAACATGGCAGCATCCGAACCTAATTCTCTGACAACAGGAAGTCCTGGATACTCCAGCACACCAGAAAAATAAGACTTGGATTTAAAATCACTAGTCATGATGCTGTTAGAGGAACACAAGAAGGACACAAATAAATCTCTTACAGAAATACAGGASAAAATAGATCAAAAGGCAGAAGCCCTTAAAAAAATCATTTAAAGAAATACAGGAGCATATGGGTCAAAAGATAGAAGCCAATAGGAAGGAAATGCAAAAACCACTTAAAAATACAGGAAAACATGAGTCAACAGGCAGAAGTCATGAAAGAGGAAACACAAAAATCTCTCAAAGAGTTACATGAAAACACAAACAAGCAGGTGAAGAAACTGAGCAAAACCATCCAGGATCTAAAAACAGAAGTAGAAACAACTAAGAAATCACAAAGGGAGACAACTTTGGAGATAGAAAACCTTGGGAAGAAATCAGGGGCCATAGATGCAAATATCAACAGCAGAATACAAGAGATAGAAGTAAGAATCTCAGATGCAGGAGATACCATAGAAACCATTGACTCAACAGTCAAAGAAAATGCAAAATGCAAAAAGCTTGTAACCCAAAACATCCAGGAAATCCAGGACACAATGAGACCAAACCTAAGGATTATAGGTATAGAAGAGAGTGAAGATTTACAACTTAAAGGGCCAGCAAATATCTTCAACAAAATTATGGAAGA
>BDUI01004986.1:87574-102225 GCA_002335545.1 Apodemus speciosus
ATGCAATTGTGTGTGCATGTGGAGTCCAGAAGTCAATGTTGGGTATCTTCCTCTATAACTCTTTATATTGTTTTCTGTAATAGAGTCTTTCGCTGAACCCAGAACTACCTTGGTGAATCTAGCTAGCCAGCAAGCCTGTAGTCCTCCTGTCTCTGCCTCCCCAGTACTGGGCATCTAGACATCCTTTGTCATGTCCAGCTTWTTWCATGTGTGTGGGGATCCAATTCAGGTCCCCATGGTGGTGCTGTAAGCACCTTATCAACTGACTCATCTCCCCAACCCAGCCCTTAATGTTGTTAGGAGTATATATTCCATATTTTATTGCTGTCAGTGGATCTCTCATGTTCATAATAATTTTTCATTCTTTTTAATTTCTTCCCTATTTCACCAGTTCTGTTTTTATTCTATTTCATTCTTCTGTGTCCCCTTTAACATTTATTTCATGGTGTGTGTGTGGGGGGGGGTGTCAGAGGATAAGATGTGAGAACTTCACCATGTGGGCTTCAGGGATTGAAAATTGAACTCAGGTTAAAGGCTTGATGCCCGGCACCTTTACCCACTGGGCCTTCTCACTTACTCTAGGTCTCTTTTCTGAGCTAATTTCAAARTCATTTCTACAGTCTTGCTATCCACATCCTTGCTATTTTCAGCCCTGGAGAACTATTCTTTCAACACTTCCTGTTTCCATGTGTTCCCTCTGACATGCTAATTTTTCATCTAGCTTTGATTATGTTTCTTTTATCTTTCAGGTTTGTGGGTTGGACAGAGTTGGTGCATTTCTGCTGATGGAGTGGGCACAGCACAGTCTAAAGGACAACTTACTTTCTGTTTATTTGTGACTTACAGCTCTGTTAAAGAATGCATTTTGGGAATCTCCTTAAATAATCTGAATAATATTTCTATCACAAATAGCATGAGGTCAGTGTTGTGAACCAATGTTGAGTCCAATGCCTTGATATTTCTCCTACTTCAAAGCTTTCACTCAAACCATGGCTCCCTTTGTCCCTTTCTCTTCTTTGGCTTTAACTGTCCCATTCCTTCTGTTCTCCTACATAAAGTCTTCTCATGCTACACCAACAAGTTTTGCACTAATCTGCTATCCTTAGATGACACAAATTTATGAAAATGGTTTTAGAGATTATATACCTCTGCAATAGAAGAAATTGTGGAGGATTGAACTGGATCTACAGAAAGCACATCCCTGCTGTCAAGGATGCTGGCAGAAGTGGAGAGCACTCATCCAAATCAGTTATTTATTTTGAAATTGTGTTATGTTGCTGTATCAGGAATTATTATTATTTTAATCTTCAATTTGGAAGTTGAGACAGCAATGTTCTTTTCTTCTAAATTAGGTTTTAGTTATACCTAGGAGTTCCCTAGATGCCCATGACAAGAAACCTAATATAAATAAAAGTGCAATATCATACTCTATTCTAATTATCAACTGATTCAGATTAAACCCCACTGAGCTGCCTACAAAATGGAGATAGAGACATTTGTGCAATGTGTGCTCCCCAGAGAGCTCTTTTCATATCAGTCCTCAACAAGCCTAGGTGTGAGGAGAAGGAGATGCTTACAGATCACCTTAGATTTAAACGGATACTTTACCACATCTCCAGAACTCTTGCTCTTCTCTGCTTGAATAGTCTTTGGCACTCAAACGGGCATCACCTCATCTCTTGATCTGCAAGGGTGACTATTATTAAAGACCTATGCAGATAGATATTTATTTTATCAGATTGGATTTGCCTAGAGTTAGCATGCTTGTTTGATCTTTCTCACATACACTGCAAACATTCTTTTCACATATTTCTGTGTTTTTAAAGCCCACAGCATTAATATAGATAAAAAGGTTTTTAAAAATCTGTATAGTGCAAGCTGGAGAGAAAATACTTTTTGGAGTGATGAGACTGATAGCATTTGCCTATAACCTGCTCTAAGTGTTCTTACACTTCTTGACTGTAGAAGAGCAAAGCAGCACACTTATTTATTCACAAGTCGGTCAATTTTGTTTCTCAGGCCACCAAACCTGGCTTCTATGTTTTATGCTATTATGATCTAATTATTAGTCATATCAGGTATAGCAAGTGAATGTTAAACCACACTAAACTCTCAAATATTTAAATGCATGTGGTTATTGCTTTTGTGTTGTCATTAATATGTGAAATATTTACAAAATAAATAGGGTATGATAGTAGCTTATATTCAATTAATTCATTACACATGTGTATCAGCCAAGGACTTAAAATAACATTCTCTCTGATAACATATCTCTAAGGCTAACTGGAAAAAGAAGGCAAACAAAATTTCAAAGACAAACTATAGGTAAGTTAATCAAACAAGTAAAATAATAGACCACACACACATAGTCATAGACACCCACATACATACACATATTCTAGCACAAAATAACATACTCAGATACATACTTACATACATATTCATTCATATACACACATTCATACACATACACACACTCAAACACATACACACTCACACATATACACACTCATACACATACACACATACATACACACTCACACAGACATATACACACTCAGATATACATGTACACATGCTTACAAGCACACATACATCCCACATATTCCTCACAAGAAGAYATACTACAAGATTTTAATGAGAACTCTGAGCACAGTGTAAAGAACACTTAGTTTCATGAATGACTTGGAAGTATAAAGCTTAGATTTTAATGAACTAACATCTATTATTCAACAGTTCAATTCCACAAACATTTACTATGCATATATCACAAGGCAATGAGGTAGGTGTAATGAGCTATTAAAAGACATGTAAAACATGAGCCTGAAGGAGTGAAATCCCYGGCATCTGAGAAATGAAGCATGTATACAGGTACCTGCCAGGTGAGATGGTGATGCTGTGGAAAGACACAAACAAAGCCAGACACAGAGGCCAGAGAGTACACAAAGGCTTTACAGAGGAGTGAGCATTTGAGTTGGAACTCAGAGCATGTGAATAGGCTTGGGAAGCATTCTACAGGAAGGGGCCAGCATAGTCAAATGCATGGAACTGTAAAAGAGGGGACATGATGTATCTGAGAGAAGTTATGTTAGACATGCTGGAAAGAAGTGTTTGAAGTTCAAAATGAAGTAGAGCTTGTTGCTAAAAGGAAAAAAGTCTGTAAATGTAATGGTCACAGGTTTCAAGTCTTCATGTTCTTGGGCCAGAGATTTGTCCAAGGTAGATGGAGAGTGGGAGTGTACATCCCTGTTTTCCGTGAGACTCTAGGCCCTGCTGTGTGTGTGTGTGTGTGTGTGTGTGTGTGTGTGTGTGTGTGTGTGTGTGTGTGTGTGTGTGATCTACAGGTCACCCATTAAGACACATGCAAATGGTGCTCATAGAAAACCACTCTTTAGGATTTAGACTATTCATTAGGTATTAAGATGCTTGCATCTTTTGCTTAGCAGAATTTTGGTTAGCTTTAGAAACTTTGGTTGTGTAGATTTATTTATGGCATTAAATACTTTTTATAACACAAAAACAGATAATAAACCCTTAATGTTATGCTGATAAAAATGAAACCCAGAAACACACTTGTGTTAGGCATACAAACACACTCATGTAATCTGATTCAGAATACCAAATTCAAGAAATCTCTGTTCTACTAAAAACAGTGCTAAGAAAATAGGTTGTGCAAGCCCAAGAATTCTGTGATTTGAAGTGTTGGTATTCAGAGGCAGCTGAGATACCAAATGTTCCACACATTGGTAGGTCTGGGTAGAAGGGAAATTTGAATAAGAAATGAACTACTGGGAACTAAGGAGGAATTGGATGTAATCTGACCTGTCAGTGTGGACTTGAAAGGGGGTGTGTTCATGCTTACGTAAATCTTCATGCTGCTGTACTAATTAAAATGTATAAAAATGTTAGGAACATTTTCATCAAGGGTAATGTCTTTCTTTACCCTTTTACAATTTATTTTTCCTCTATGCTTTTTTAGTGGTGCCTAGAATCCTGCAGTAGGAATTACATTCTTGATTTTTTTGACAGCATTGCCACATTTTCATCCTTTTGGTGTTTCTTAATTTCAGAGTCTGCATTTTGACAGCTCAACCCTGTTGATTAATGCCTTCCAGGAACCCCTATATAGCCTGCCTGTTAGCGATCTAATTTTGTGCTGGAATGCCTGGGCTGGTATGTTGAACCGATTCACCACCCAGGTGGCTACATTTGGACTAAATGAGCTGTGAAGGGTTTCATCTTTGCCCATCACAGTCTTCTTTAGGAGAGCCCACAGTATGCAGCCACTGCTTCGACATGATTTGTCACAACCCATCAATAGAAAATAAATTATTGCCATTCTCACTTGTCAATGGGCTTGTCTTCACTTCGGCTGGCCTAATGATTAGAAGCTCAAAGGGAACATTTCCCATCTTTGTGGAGCGTGATTATGGCCGAACAGACTGTTCCCCTATGTGTCTTGGCTAGTAAAAACACATAGGGAAAGCAAATTAATTGGCTGTTTTGCACCAGTGATTAGAACATTACACTTGAAGTCTGCAGAAACTGATATTAGGCAAGCAAGATTAGGTTGGTTCTGACTTTTATTTGCTTAGTGCAACATGATTAGCAACTGCTTCACTCAAGGCCTGTGCACTTGCCTCTGCAGAAGCAAATCTTCACAGCATAATGATGCTGCAGAGCCGTAAGCTGATAAGCAAGCTCTGAGCAAAAAATCAAAAATCTCTTTGGGAAGGAAGCAAATAAGGAGATGTAACAGAGAACTCATCAAATGGCTTTAGAGTCATTCTTATATCTGGCACTTTTGAAATTATATGCCTAGGAAACACATTCTGCAAGCTATATTTTCAGAATGTAGCGACAGTAATTGTGCCTGCACATGAGACAAAGAATAAAAGTACCCAAGAAGCGACTGAAGTAGAAGGTGACACCTTTCAATGAACTAAGTAAAAATAAGCTTGTGTTAGACTAAAAAAAGTCCTTCGTTTTAGAAACAAAGTGTAAGCGCTCAGAGAGCAACCAAAGCAAAGACATAGTGGCAGGGCATCAAATCAGACCCCATCATTAAATTCCGAGATGCATAGATCAAAGAGAAAATAGCATTAGGGAATTAAGCCTAGGTGCAGATTTTAATTTCCTTGTTAACAGCTTTGCTTGGAATATAATGAGAAGTGATTTATCTAAACAGAATCATAAACCTAGGTGGAGTGCAAGTGAAAACATATCCGGCACTTTGATTTTTATAAACATGGTCATAGTTTAGATTTTGGCTCTGTCCCCTAAACTAAGGCTTTTTTTTTTTTAACCATTTTATCTTCTTGTCTACTTTTACCCAGGAATAGGACAGGAATAATACTGACAATAAGGTATAAAATGAGTTTCTAGCTACTATTCTCTCTGGTCTTCTCGGTGGATTATTTTTCACTGCTCAGTCTTTAGCCTAGATATGCCCGAGAGTGCAACTGAATATCTAAGTACTGTACGGCTTAGAAACACTGTGTGCAGGGTCATGTGTTTATTGTGCTTAGTTTTGCTTTCAGTCCTGCTATACATAGTGCCACCTGTGGGCTAAAATCACAGAGCCACCTCTGCTTTGTAGCATTGCAAATACAAGGAAGCTTCTCTCCATAGCCAAGATAGTCTGGCCCACAAGATCCTTGAGCTTTCTCTTTCTCTTTAATGTTTCTGTTTGTACTAATGTTGTTTGGAAGAATAAAGCTTTCGGCTCCCCCACACCTCATCACCTGTTGGTTTCTGAATTTTACTTTCCAATTCATCTGCCACATGGCTACTGGTCTTTGCACAAGGACTCCTTGTCTGTCCAAGGCTTGCGTTCTCTCATCCTTTATTCTGTTACAGCACACTGGTATTTTGTTCCCTCTTTTAAAACATTTTTCTTAGTAAAATCCAACTCCTTCATTTTGTATATTGAGTCCTGCTACTCACTTGTCTTTCATCTTAAGCATTTGTCTCAGCTTATTCTTAGTTTACAAACATGCTCAGCACAGAGGCCATMTGCTCACATGTGACCCACATGGCACGTTCTTCACCAACTTTTACTACTAGGTCATGTTTTCTTAACTAGCCTCTTAATTAGGTTCTGGGATGTGACTAGACACCTTGTGCACACACAGACAAGAACTGGTGCCTTTGATATTATGTATCCACATCAGAATTAACTGACGAGACATGGCAGAGATTGGGTGCTACATAAATACATTTACAGTGTTGTTTTGCATTAACACATTTACTAATCAATTGCTATGCAAAGCTATGNCCAGAGCTCCAGGCACTAAAGCACCAACCAAAGAGTACACTTGGTGGAACCCATGGCTCCAGCTGCTTATGTAGCAGAGGATGGCCTTATCTGGCATCAATGGGAGGAGACCCCTTGGGCCTGTGGAGTTTTGATGACACAGAGTAGGGTAATGTTAGGGAAGCAGGAGTGGGTGGGTGGGGGTGGGGTAGCACTGCCATAGAGGCAGGGGATAGGGGGTTTGTGGAGGGGAATTTGGAAAGGGGAATAACATTTGAAATGTAAATAAATAAAATAAGCAATAAAATGAAAAAAATCATCGGCAGAGCTACTATTTCATCAGAATCACTACCACACTGAGTTATAATTCCGTGTGAATTAACCACTGGGGCATGTTTCATATGGCATGACCACAATGACCATGGAAATGTTAACTCCAGGTGGCCATAAGTTGTTGCTATTGTTTTCTGTCTTAGAGCTTTTAGTTGTGCTATGACCACTGTGGGTGCCATTATAGTATTACTAATACACACTTGATTTTACTGTTGGATCTTCTCAGAACTAGCCCCATGTCATCACACGAACAAATGCCTTAGTTTTGTTTTACATTTGTCTGTGTATATGTCCATGCACACAWATGTCTCACTGTGTGTGTAGGTCAGAGGACARCTTGTGCAGGYAGCTCTCTTCTTCTATCATGTGGATTCCAGAGATTGTCATGTGGACMCAGATTGTCAAATTTTGTAGCAAGGGACTTTATCCTCTGCTTTTTGCTTGCACACAGAGAACATGCATTTAATATGGCATCCATGGACTCCGAGATGCGTAAGGGGTTCATTATTCCTAATGGAACTATAGAAATGAAAGAAATACACAGTGCATGCTTTTTTTTCACGATCGACACTTGCAATTTGGTGCATAAATGCTTCAGTTTACAGAAATAGCTAGACCTTTCTGAACCCACCCAGTGATTAATTAGAAAGCCTGTCTTACAGATTTTTCTCTCAGGTGTAGTAACCTTGTAGCCCTTACCATTAAGAACTAATAAATAAATGCTCGGTTAAGCATAAACAAGGTGATCGGCAGTGAAAGACTGATGATCTTGGTTTTTATGCACTACATCCATTCTGTCATTTTACCTTGGAGGATGAAATAATACACAAAACTAAAAGTTGCGAAAGTGAAATTACAGTAAGCAATTTGTTATTAGCATTTAGAAAGTATGAATGGTCCAATTTGAATGAGCAGCTATGAGATTGTATTATGGTTGATTTTAAGAAACAAAGAGTTGTGTTTTTCAGAAAAAACATTTCCAATTGGCAATTAAAGTAAAGACATATCCCTGATAAGAGACCTGGCATGGGGAATAATACAGTGTTTACATTTATATGGAAAAGAAGTAAATTAGACTACAAAGCAAGAACAGATGGAAGCCTGCTTGTTTAGCAGATATTTGAAGATCTAGTTTCCACAATAGCATAAATTACCTRTAAATTACCCATATTAGCTCATCCCCTCTCATATTCATAACTGACCATCATTTTATTCTTTTTTCTTTTGGATAAACTTTGAGARGTAATATGCCAAGCTGGGAACTTTGACAACCTTGAAATGATATGCCTGATATGCCTATGATAGTCTTCACATTTAGTACTTTTATCACAAAACCTGGCAGCCATGTACCAGGGTCTCCCTGACACAGTGACACCTCAGGGAAAGAAAGTCAGACTAGGAGTCTACATGAACATTTTGACTAACCAGWGCATCTGTGAACAACTTCAAAGGTTCTTACAGCAGTACAAATGATTTTATAAAATGTAAACCATAGTAAATGCATCTAGTCATTCATTTTTGTAATTTCATGATTTTGTAATCAGAGCAGTGTAGTTTGTGCAAATGTAAGCAACTTGTACTTCTCTAACTTCCAATGTAAGCAAAGATTTCCTTAAGACCAAAACCTGACATAAAGTAAAATATATTCAGCAGTAATAATAGCACCCACATTTCACCCCTTGAACACTTAAGTCAAGGTTAAAGTAGTTCTCAGTGGCATTGAACTTTGGGTTAAATAGTCCCCAAATGGAAAATTGCTTGTGACTTGGCTGAGAGAACTATGGCTTATCTGTGAAAGAGGAATACAAGTGCTACCTAAAAATATCCCAGCTTGATTCCTTATAAATCCCTTTTCTTTCTCACAGAGCTGGCATTGTGTTCAAGCTTATGTGAACCAAAGACCACTAAGGTAACAGGGAGCTCTTCAAGGACAACGCCTGTATTCCACGCCTTGTGTCATCCTCTCAGGATGAGTGCCAGGCTGGCCTGTGAACATCCTGCCTGCACATGCTCTCAGATGCTTCTCTCTGTCTCTCTGTCTCTGTCTGTCTCTNTTTTTTTTTTTAACCATTTTATCTTCTTGTCTACTTTTACCCAGGAATAGGACAGGAATAATACTGACAATAAGGTATAAAATGAGTTTCTAGCTACTATTCTCTCTGGTCTTCTCGGTGGATTATTTTTCACTGCTCAGTCTTTAGCCTAGATATGCCCGAGAGTGCAACTGAATATCTAAGTACTGTACGGCTTAGAAACACTGTGTGCAGGGTCATGTGTTTATTGTGCTTAGTTTTGCTTTCAGTCCTGCTATACATAGTGCCACCTGTGGGCTAAAATCACAGAGCCACCTCTGCTTTGTAGCATTGCAAATACAAGGAAGCTTCTCTCCATAGCCAAGATAGTCTGGCCCACAAGATCCTTGAGCTTTCTCTTTCTCTTTAATGTTTCTGTTTGTACTAATGTTGTTTGGAAGAATAAAGCTTTCGGCTCCCCCACACCTCATCACCTGTTGGTTTCTGAATTTTACTTTCCAATTCATCTGCCACATGGCTACTGGTCTTTGCACAAGGACTCCTTGTCTGTCCAAGGCTTGCGTTCTCTCATCCTTTATTCTGTTACAGCACACTGGTATTTTGTTCCCTCTTTTAAAACATTTTTCTTAGTAAAATCCAACTCCTTCATTTTGTATATTGAGTCCTGCTACTCACTTGTCTTTCATCTTAAGCATTTGTCTCAGCTTATTCTTAGTTTACAAACATGCTCAGCACAGAGGCCATCTGCTCACATGTGACCCACATGGCACGTTCTTCACCAACTTTTACTACTAGGTCATGTTTTCTTAACTAGCCTCTTAATTAGGTTCTGGGATGTGACTAGACACCTTGTGCACACACAGACAAGAACTGGTGCCTTTGATATTATGTATCCACATCAGAATTAACTGACGAGACATGGCAGAGATTGGGTGCTACATAAATACATTTACAGTGTTGTTTTGCATTAACACATTTACTAATCAATTGCTATGCAAAGCTATGYTCTGTATTAAATGATTGATATTAAAGATGTACTACAGCATTAATGTATGGCTTGAATGTATTTATGATACTTTGCATTCTATAGTAAGGATTTATACAGCATACATTCATCATATCTGGACAAGTAAAACTCTTAAATGTGAAGTAAGCTTGTATTTCTGAAACTTTTCACGGTTAGATTAAAAATTAACTCTTCAGAGTCACACTGAACATTCTGGTCTTATACATCATCCACAATCAGAATTTTAACAGTGTTCAATGTCCAGACTAAGAACAGGAGCTTCACRTTCACGTCTCATCYCRTGGAACCACTGGTGAGTGGCCAAGGGAGGGGCTGTATGTGCTGACAGCGTGTAGTTAAATACTCTCGGCTGGGACAGAGCCCTGTGCTGCAGAGTGCAGCCAGAAGTYGGAGGTTTGTCAGGGAACTCAGCAAAGTAAGAGCACAGGAGAAAAGGTAAAGAAAGTTCCTGTTTCCCTTAGGCCGAGAAAGAACTTTTTTCTCCCTGGCAGTCCAGCCCCACCTTCACCCTGAAGGAAACAGTTATTTCTATTATCATATTAGAGAAAGAAATTTGATTTTTACCCTCAGGAAGTCACTACCTCTCTCTTACAAGACTGTTTGCTCAACAATTATCCTTGAAKAGATTAGAACAGAAGCTACCACAGATACATAGAAATGGCATGAAGAGCTACCATATAACGTTTTAAATATTGATAGCAAACATTTTGAGTATTTCTCTGGCTCTGGTGGTTGCACGAAAATTATGTGTATGCAAGTGATTCTATAAATGGTTCTGTAAGATACATACTCTTATGTCCGTTTCACAGATGAGAAAAATGAGGCTTTGTCCTACCTGGGTACTTCATAGGCACTTGCTGCAAAAGGCCCCTCCCTGTTTTTATCTTTTTCAAGTAGGTGACCAAATCATTAACATGTGAGAGTCTATCTTGAGTTTAGACAAAGAAAAGTCACTCATGTTCTTTGAATTATACACATGAAATGTAAGCTATGTTTAAGAGGATAATATTGTATGACAACATATTTAAGTGAATATTAAATTGTCTCTATATTTCTATTTATCAATGAAACATAACAGTTAAGCAACTTAAACAGGTTTTCATATTTAWTTATTATTTACTTTGTATCTCTGGGATGCTGGTATACATGCTCTGTTGCATGTATGGAGGCAGAAGATCGCTGGGGAGGTCAGCTCTCTCCTACCTTGTGAGTTACAGGGATTGAAGTCAGATCATCAGGCTGAATGGCATGTGCCTTCTACCCACTGAATCATCTTGTTAACAATTTTAGAGTCTGACAGTTTTAAAGAGCAATAGAAGTGGAGTGAGAATTTTGCAGGTCTAAAAGCCAAAAATCAGCTGGTGAAAGCATGATGGGATGCCAAGGAAGGAAATAGAATAGAACTATCAGAATTGCCAGTACATGAAAGGGAATGATAAAGTGGATGGAAATCCTAGTGGACTGCAAAGCACAAAAGCTAATGGAAGCAGTAAATAAAATACATTAAGTGTGAGTTAAGCAAAAATATTGAACAGATGTATTTTATATAAACCCAAGAAGAGTTCAATCACACCCTATCAGCTGTATCATATCAATGCAAAGACCAGGTTACCCATGGGAATGCAGAGAAAAACTGACTACAGGACATAACAAGAACTTGTATTTAGACTTAAGGTGAGGACTGTGGGCATTAAAATTTTTAATAGACAAATAAAAATATTGAAAAAGAATATAGGGAAAAGTTTTCTGTGTAGAACACAAGATGAAAATAGAAAGTAAGATTTAGGAATTCAAATTACTTATTTTCTTTATTGATGATCTTATTTAACTATTGGCCTATGTATTGGTTTGAATGTAAATGGCCCTGGTACATTCTTATGAAGGAATGCTTGGTCCCTCATTGATTGTTTTGGGAAGAATTAGGCACTGTGGCCTTGTTGGAGGAAGTGCATTACTCAGTTTGGGTGAGCTCTGAGGTTTCCAAGCCCATGCCCACACAGTCTCTTCACCCTCTGCCTCCTGCTTATGGATCCTCGATATTGTCCCAGGCCTGGTTGCTTACTGCCACGCTCTCTGCCAGAATTGTCATGGACTTACTCTCTGAAACTGTAAACAAGCCTCCAATTAAATGCCTTTTCAAAAACAAGTAAACATGATCATGGTATCTTTTTGTAGTAATAGATAGTAATTAAGCCAGCGCTCTGCAGCCCTGTTTCACGTCTTCTCAGATGACTCTAACGGCCATGTCTATTTGGATTCACCAAACCAGGTGTTGCTTTCTTAGCTGCTTTAAGTGCATCCCTGACTTTTTTCTATTACTGTTTTAACTGCTTTTCTTCTCCAATCTCAAAATCACCTGAACATTGTTTTGGATAAGGTGAGCCTTTGTTGGGGAACGAAGCCTATAGCCACTGTGTACGCATTTGGCCCAACTCACAGCACTTTCCAGTCATAGTCCTACTGCCCTCATGAGATCAAGCAGACAAACAGCCTTCTCTGAAAATCTCCTTCCAGCTGCTGTAGAATCTTTTCTTCTGACTATTGCCATCCCCTGGGACATACTCCACCTACCTCAGTCCTCTTCCTGACTCTGCATATCCTTCCCTGCCCATCCTTCATTGCTTCCGTTCATGAAAACCTACAAGCATAGGTTTCATTATGCACTCTCTCACTCTTGGCCTCCATAGTGGGTTCTCCATTTGTATTTCACCAAGATGGACTCCTTCCACCTTGAGTCAAGGTTCAATCTGTCCCATTACCCTTTTCCCTCTTACAGCTCTTCTCTTAGGATTTTATCACATTTGAGGAAGACAAGGCTGATATCAGAATGGGGCTCTCTCAAAATCAYCTTAATATTATCCTGTCAGCTTGCAATATAGATTAGCTGATTTGTTTGATCATTAAGCACACATTATTGGGTCTCTCCACCTGCAGAGAACAGGGAAGAGCAAAGTAAAAGTAATGCTTTGGAAGACCACTGTAGAAGTATATAGGAACAATTTAGGTCTGTTGAGAATACAGTCTGAGACTCTGTAAGATTAACAAGGGAAATAAGAATATCTGTCAAAGATATGCCAAGGAGATGGCTGGAGAGAGCTTGTTCCATGCAGCTAGATAGGTAGATTTTTGTGCTTGGATTTTTAACATTGGTCAGGAGAAATAAAATCACTAATTTGTGGTAACTGTATATAAGGAATTAGTGCCTGCTGTCTTTACCCTACTCCCTGCCAGAAGACCCCAGATTCCTCTTTACTACAGAGGACTTGCTCTATACTGAACAGGTTAATGTCAATACTATGGGGTCTCTGAGGAAGGGAACCATTTTTTCTCCATCTTCTTACTTCATCTATACAGAAAAGATTTGTGAGAAGGATYTCCACAACCCTATGGATACAGTAATATCAAGATTACACAGGCCATGGAAATAGCTGGCTATTTATTTTTTTGCACATTGTTAATTTGCTGATATTGCCCTTTATTTGGTGATAGTTTAGGAGGACTGAAAAGCAGAGATGAATTAAATTAAGATCCATATTTTAATTTTCTAGTTGCTAAATTTCCATGAATCTATGTTAATTAAATAACTCAAATCAGCTCTCATTTACACATTTACTCCTTAATTATTGTGATTATCTTCTCTTTAAAATTCTGTATTAACTAGAAATGAGCCCTATAAAACAAAAACATATTATGACATACCCATGTTGACACAAGAAGGAAACAGGCACATTTAAAAAGTGTCTCCTCTTTTACTATACTTATACTTCCACAAAGCAGTGGGCTATGAAGCAATTATTTAAACATTCCAGACTTAAAGTATCTTTAAAGTATCTCAGTGTCTGACCAAAACATTTTACAGTGATTCATATATTTTAACTCTATTTTATCTGGTGAGTGCAGATGCAGTTTCAGGTAACTGTACATTGCTTTTATATTATATTATATTGGGTGTAAATAACACAACATAAGGAAAGAAGCTGGTAAGAATAAAAGGCTTCACCATTAAAAAATATGCATTGTCAGTGGCATCTAATATTGTTTCCATTACACGTAAGTAGAGGTCTACAAAGGTGAAAGTGAATAGCTGTAGTAAGGCACAGTGCCATAGAATAGCAATGAGTGAACGATGCCATGATATGCTACACACTACTCACACTCACAGGACCCCATAACTACACAGTACCTTTGCTCATACCAGCTCCACCTCTCACTTTCAGGCATACATTTTAAAACTGTAATACTGAACTGAACACTATTATCTTGAAATTCTTGCAGATATAGAATACTATTAAACTAAGACAAAGAGGAATTATGGTACACACCTATACATACATGCATATATATATACATATATATATGTATATATATATATACACACACACAAGGCCCTCTGAGTCAACTAAGCAAGGCTCCTATGAACTCAGAGGATGAAGCAGCAAGCGCAGGGTTTATGCGAGTTAGTAGCAGGTCCTGTGAGCAGCATAGATACCAGCAAAGTATTTCATGAAGCTCCTAAGTGTGAGAATGAATTATTTTTTTTAATTATTTATTTAATTTTATTTATTTTTTATTTATTATTTTTATTTATATTTTATTATTTTTATTTATAATTATTTTATTTATTATTTCTCAGCCTGACTGCAGCTTCCCTCCATCTTCTCCCTCAGTCTCTTTCCCATCTCCCCTTTCCTCCAGATCCACCTCTCTTCACCTTGGCTCAGATAAGCGCCCTCCTTCAAAGGATATCAAACAAATACAGCATAACAAGCTACAGTAAGACCAGGCACAAATTACCACATAAAGGCTGGGTGAGGCAACCCAGTAGGAGAAAAGGGTACCAAAGCCAGGCAAAGGAATCAGAGACCACTCCCACACTCACAGTGAGTAGTCGCGTAAGAAACGCTGAGCTACACAACATGTACACAGAAGACCTAAGTCAGACCCATCCAGGTTCTCTGATCTCTATGAGCCCACTGGTGGGACTCTGATTTTTTGTTTTTTT
>BDUI01004987.1:32977-46874 GCA_002335545.1 Apodemus speciosus
GCTGCTATGAACATAGTGGAGCATGTATCCTTCTTGCATGCTGGGGAATCTTCTGGGTATATGCCCAGGAGTGGTATGGCTGGGTCCTCTGGAAGTATCGTGTCCAGTTTTCTGAGGAACCGCCAGACTGATTTCCAGAGTGGTTGTACCAGCTTGAAGTCCCACCAGCAGTGTAGGAGTGTTCCTTTTTCTCCACATCCTCGCCAATTTTAATGATAAAACATGCTTATTTTACAATATGATATCAAGAGAGTAATAACCCACTCTCAAATGAATGTGACATTAAAAAAAWTAAGTGACATTGTCTTATCAGTTCCCCATTCCCTTCTTTGCTGACACACCTCCTGAGCTTTGTGGATACCTTTTCTTGAGTTATATTCTCTATAAGTCTCTTCATTCAACCTGTTTGTTTAAACATGTTGCCCAGGTACTCTATCATATTACCATATTACCTAGATATTACCTAGATAGGCTCAGTGTCTGAAATGACCATCATCTGGTATTTCTATCATTGGTGTATTTGCTCTCAACCTTCTACTAACTTGTAGTCCTCAAGAACGCTGAGCTAGCCRTCTCTCTCATTATGCATACAACATGTAGATCCACTCGGTTTCCAGAGCATTATAATGCAAAACCTTATCTACCTTCCTAGTAGCTCCATTAGAAAACATGTTCTCTGCTTTTATCCCATATAAGAACTAACTACCTAAAGAGTATACTGCTAAAAATCATGATTGCATACTAGTATACATCTACGTGCCAGGAAACAATACTGAGATTCTTATTTTTTATTCTTATTTCCAAAATGATTTCTATTGATTACATAATACTGCCTGGAAGAATCTGTGAGCAAACACATGAGTGATTTGGTGAAACTTCCTCTGTATCTATTCTCTTTGACTATTTTCTTCTGTTCATGTATGGGGAATGTCTATCTTTCTTTAATTTTCAGAAGTCATTCTTTGAGCAATACTATCCTATGTTTCAAGGTTTTTGTTGAATCATAGAACTGAGCAAGACTTGAAGATGAATTAGTCTGGTCCTCAAGCACCACAACTGAAGAATCAAATCAACATCCCAGATGAGCACAGGAAATCCAAAACCTTTAAGAATTACTCACAATGCCCTGGCCCTGTCTCCTTCAAGATACACCTCCACCTCCTTATCATTGCCATCCAATTTGGTGTCACCTCCTTTTTAAATAACCCATGGGTTCAGTTTTATGCTGCTTATACATTCTTAGGTGTAGATTCACCCACTAGTGTGGTAGACTTACCGGCATCCACACCCTCAATAGTAAACTCACTCCCTTCTCTTGAGGCCATCAGCTGTCCACAGTATCTTGGTTAGGGGTGAGGCCCCATTAATGCCTTCCTATTCCGTGCTACAAAGTTGACTGCCTTGATCTTATGCAGTTTTGTTAGATAGTTACAGGTGTGGTGCATTCTTGAATGCAGTAGTTCTGCCATGTCCACCATCCAGTTTTCTTTTATTCTCTCTGACCTCTGACCTTTACAGTCTTTCTTCAGACTCTTACATGATATTCCCTGATGCTTAATGAGGTGGGTGTAAGATAGAGCTGACTGATCAGTCCATGACACTTATCCTCCACTGACATGTTGCCAATAAACATCCAATACAATACACAAAGAAACTTCTCCATTGAGATCTGAATGGTGTGCTAATCTACCAGTAGAGAGATAGAGATTTAGAGGAAAGTTTGATGTTTTGTTGATTTTACAAATTAATAGCAATAGGTCCCCTGTGCTCCCCAACCTTGTATCCTTGGCCAGACTTATAGTACCAAGCATGTGTTTCCAACTGTGAAATAGGCCTTAATATAATCTGAAAGTGGTGGTTATCCTCATAATATTTGTACCACTATTGAATTCGTGGCATCTCTTACCACATCAGTCATTACAGTAATTCACAGAGTTCACAGACAGCTAAGTCCRTGGATGGCTTTCCCTCACTATCCTGTATAGCACCTTCCAATATTATGAAAGCTAGCAGTAGAGAGGAATGCCCTTCATTAGTACAACCTAGATTTCTTAAACATTAGCACTTATGCTTGACCTGTATCTCACGAACATCTAGGCCTTCCTCCAGAAATCACAGCTATGGCACCTCTCAGTTACATCCCAACTGGCAAGACATCTGAGGTGAGAAAACTGAATCAGGCACACTTCATTTTAAAAAATATTACTCTTTAAATTCTTTTGGGAGAGGAAAAATATCCATCAATTATGGAATCTCCAATATGAAATTATCTGAAATAATCCCAATCATTCTTTTAAAAAGTTTATTATGCTTATTCAGTCTGTGTGTGTGTGTGTGTGTGTGTGTGTGTGTGTGTACATGAGAGGCAGGTACATGCTACAAGACTCATATGCAGAGGTGAGAAGACAACCTGAAAGAGTTGTTTCTCTTTGTCCTCTTTGTATTTCTTCGAAGTGGAACTTAAATCATTAATCTTTGAGGCAAGTGTCTTAACTGATTAACAGTATTACTGGCCTCTTCTTTTGCTCTTAAAGCTATACAGCACTCTAGTAAGTGTAAAACACATATACTTTCAGACAAATTAATAAGAAAAAATTAAATACGTTCATAAAAAGATTTAATATTTTTCAATACAGATTTTTTTTATTATACCAAAAGACTTATCTTAGATAATTTATTTTTCTTCTTAATATCAGTCCTATCACTGAATGGATTTTTGTACGTAATAGTACTTTATAGATGAGAAGCACACACTGCTATACAACTCCAGGTATTGGAGACCTAAACTGATAATGTCAATGTAAACATGTGATGTTTCACTATGTTTCAAACTATGATCTACAGCTCAGAAACCTAAAATGTATATTCCAGAATTTAACTCTGTGGCCTGGACCAATGGCTCAGTGATTAAGAATCATTCCTGTTCTTGCAGAGGACCCAGATTTAGTTGCTGGCACCCCCATAGTGGTACACAACAGTCTGTAACTCGAGTTTCCAGGGATCAGATAACCTCTTCTGACCTAAGTGAGCTCCTGCCAGAATGCAGTACACTCAAACTAATACAGGCTCATACTCCTATACGTAAAATTTAAAAGTCAATGAATCCTTTACAAATAGAAAATATAAAGATTCCTGAGATGAAAGAAATTGCCCAGTCAAGGCCTCTGTCAACAATCTGCCACAATGCCTTCTTTTTGGTAAATGGAGAGAATAGAACCTCAGAAGCTATGGGGTTGTAGTTTCTGAGTTTTCTTGAAGAAAACTCTAGTTTTCTTCAAGAGCAGAGAAACATTTCTTCAGTTTTTGTGTCTATAATTAATTGCAGATTAAGATACTAAATTCTGAATTCAAGAAGCAGATGAGAGAAAATTCTTAACCTTAAACCTCTCTAAAACCATTGGCCACTTGGAGCAGTGCCAGAATTTTGCAGGTATAGGTGGATATCCTAGTGAGAAGGCTCATAATTATTTTGACAGGATGATTGACAAAACAAGGCATTTAAAAAAAGAAAAGAAAAGAAAAATTGAAACAAGGCCTCACATGGCAAGGGCTAACCTGGAACTCATTATTGTAGCTTTACTTGTGGTCCACTCACCTCTACATTCCAAGCTGAATTAGTCAGGGTTCTCTAGAGTCAAAGAACTTCTGGAATGTCTCTATATATTAAGGGAATTTATTGTCACAACTTACAGTCTGCACTCCAATTTACCCAACAATGGGCAGCTGTGAATGGGAAGTCTAAGAATCAGGCAGTTGCTCAGTTCCAGGAGGCTAGTTGTTTCAACTGGTCTTCTGTATAAACTGGAGTCCTGAAAAAAAAATAGGTTCTAATAGATGTTCTGGCAAGTAAGTGTAAGTAGATAAGGAAGAGCAAATCTTCCTTCTTCCAATGTTCTAATGTAGGTCTCCAGCAGAAGGYGTGGCCCAGATTAAAGGTGTGTACTACCACACCTGGATTTGGAGTTTGCTTTGTCACAGGCTGGCCTTGAACTCAGATCTTCTTGCCTTAGTGTCCTGGGATTAAAGGCATGTTAGAGAAAGAACCCAAGGAGCTGAAGGGTTTCCAACCCCATAGGAGGAACAATATGAACCAACCAGACCCCTAGAGCTCCCAAGGACCAAATCACCAACCAAAGAGTACCCATGGCTCCAGACGAATATGTAGCAGAGGATGGCCTTGTCAGACATCAGTGGGAGGAGAGGCCTTTGGTCCTGCGAGGACTTGATGCCCCAGTGTAGGGGAATGCCAGGACAGGGAAGCAGGAGTGGGTGGGTTGGTGAGCAGGGTGAGGGAGGATGGGATAGGGGGTTTTCAGAGGGGAAACAAGGAAAGGACATAACTTTGAAATGTAAATAAAGAAAATATGTAATAATAATAATAATAATAATAATAATAATAATAATAATAATAATAACAACAGGTGTGTTCTACCTTGCCTGGGCCTAAGCTTTTCGTGGCCACAATGCCTCAGGATCTCCATGTCAAGATCCAGGTCAGAAGCCTGTGTCTTCTAGACTCAAAATCTGCATCACAGGTGTGCCCTCCTTTTCTGGATTGTAGTTCATTCCAGATGTAGTTGACAATCAGGAATAGCCATCACACAAGCACTTGGATTATAAGCATATGCCACCGTGCTCAGATAGAACCCAGGGCCTTCTGCTTTCTATGTATGAACTCTCCCATGTGAGAGGCATTCCCAGTGCCCAAAGCATTTTCTATATCTTAGCTTTAAATCATTCCTTGAGTTGATTTTTAAGTAGATAAGGTTTGTAAATGTGGTAAGTCCACATTTCTGGTAATCCCATTTTTCTTATAGGATCCATAGCTAACACCATGAAAAACAAGATTTTTAACTCTCTCCTCTATAGTTGGATCATCATAAATACTGTTATTTTGATGTCTGCTTCCTGATAATCATTCTAGGCACATAAACCATGTTATATTCAAAGCACATCAACTTTTTAATGGGCCAGAAGACACAGCACGGCTGTGGTGATTAATCAAAGATGACTCATGTGTTTTCAAACACAGAATCTGTTTTGAGGTTAGGATTTTTGACTTTTCTCTTGTTGGCATTGTATATGAAGAGAGCAATTTATGTAAGAAAAAGATGGCAGCTGTAAACAAGACAATGGAGAGTAGATCTTTAGATGGCTTGTATCATATGGAATCCAGTATCATCATCATCTGAATAAATAACTGTGTGTTTCCTTTGCAGAAAGAATTTAACAACGACTGTAAGCTGAAAGAGAGAATAGAGGAAAATGGATACAACACCTATGCATCTTTTAACTGGCAACACAATGGCAGGCAAATGTATGTGGCATTGAATGGAAAAGGAGCTCCCCGGAGAGGACAAAAAACAAGAAGGAAAAACACCTCAGCTCACTTCCTCCCCGTGATGATCAATACATAGAAGGCACTGTTGGTGTATGCAGTACAACCAATGACTCTTTGGCCAGAAAGAGATAGTACCCTCACTGAAGACTGTAGCTCACAAGGCAAAGACATAGCCCTGAGTTCAGTTTGTTTAAAGGAAGAAAGGCTTTGGATGTTTTTGTACTCACTGCTGACATRCGAAGTTCTTTTTACTAGCTCTGTGTCATTGTGTCATGCCTTATAATCAAGATAGAGGCAAGTCAAGTTTGGACGGAAGTTATCCTCGAGTGAACAATATTGTGGCGGAGGCTGGGTTGTTGTTTTTTTGTTTGTTTGTTTGTTTCATTTTGTTTTTAAGTTTTTGTTTTTGAACTTCTGAGATAGAACTTAAAGAACATGGGACCCTCAGTTGAATGATCTTTGGGAAAGTTATTTATGGAAYATGAACACATATCAAAGACTTTCATTTGCTCATTCAAGCCTGGCGATTCAATGAGCAGTAAGACATGCAAGCATTTMCTGGAAAGCACTTGGGTCGTATCATATGCAACCAAAGGAGCTTTGGGTGTGGCACCATGGAAGAATTGGATCAGATTTACAAATATAGACATAGTAGTGTGAAACTGTCCTAACAATACAAATAAGTATGGTATGCTTGTGCATTCTGTCTCCATCCTTTTCTATTTCCTTCTAAGTTATTTATTTAATAGGATGTTAAATATCTTTTGGGGTTTTAAAGAGTATCCTCAGCGCTGCCCTCTGATTTACCTTCTCTCTCTCTTTCTCTTTCTTTCTCTCTCTCTCTCTCTTTTGGCACCAAATGCACGTTCATGACAAAGTGTTTTAAAACCTTGGCAAACACTTCAGAAATAGGAGATGAGATCAAGGAAGCAGTATGAGTGCCCCATGTGCTCTCAGTTGACTTAATTTGCACTTCCGCAATAAAAACCATCAGCAATGACTATGGCAGAGTTCTGCTATAGCTTACAACGTAACAGATATCTGCCATCGTTTGTCAACATATATCAGTACAGAGGGACCCTTACCTTAAAATATAGAAGGCCAAATTCTCTTTCATTGCCTTATTTCATCTCCAAGAATATACTAAAAGAAGAAAAATGAATTGGTAGACTAACATTGTTGGCTTTTGCTTTTCCTACTGATGATGGCTTGCCACAGGTCACAATGGCAAATGACGTAAAGGTTATCTGCCCATGCATGAGCCCTTTGTAAGTCGCACAGACTCCTTCTCCCTCAAAAGAACCAAAAAGGAAATTTAGTGTGAAGTGCAACTCTCCCTGGGGCTTAATCTGAACAAATATATCCTAGTATATGAGTAAGCATATACTGACACCTGTTCAAACTGTCTGGTCTAGTCTTTACAGAACCAAATAAACCTTGTTTTCTGTAAATGTAAAGTGTTTTAGAAGTTTCCATAATATAACCACACTGAAATTCATTTTCTTAGAGAAGGTATAGAAAGCAGTACGTAAGTGTACCGTGCACCCTCTCTCTGTAGTTCACTAAATAAACACGTAAGCCTTATTTGCAGTGTCTGTAGTGATTTTTAAAATGTAGAAAACATTATTTCTTCTAAGTAATTTTAAATGATAATTCTAAGACTATATTGATGCTGCAGTCTTCTTTCTTGTTTGGAAAAGTCTGTTTATTTTTATCGTTTGGGTACAGTATTTTGATATGAACCAAAAGACTCACCAAATGGGTCTTTTTTACTAAAATTTAACCTCTAGAGAGGCTAGTGATTTGTGATCCTCTTTTAACTTATTTGTGCTGATGCTTGACCAGTGCAAATTAATTTTTTAAAAAATATTATTATTAAAGGTTAATTGGTTATTTAAAAATTGGCTTTTTTTTTCAGAAAGTTCCCACAGAGTAATCCAACAAAGGTCATAATTTATGATTTCTTTGAAAAGCTGGTATTTCAAGAGAAACGCACAGAGGCACAGTGCTTTGGTTTATGGGTATAGGTTTCACTTCRTGGTGTTCTTCTTTCAACTTGTTTTGTGACAAATGGGATTTTTAAAATGTGTACTTCTTGTGGTTGGATTCTGTATGTTAGAGTTTAATTGGTAACTGAGTCTGAAAGCTCTAATGTAATGCATCTCTAGAAAAACTAGGTATCTTTTTTGCTTTTATTTTAAAATAATAATTATACCTGACACATGAACATGGACCACCCACAACCAAAATGAAATGTTTGGGGAGACAAACTATAGTATTCAGTGACCAGAGTAACAGCAAATAGGGCAGACGTTGGATTCTTATTTCACATTGCCATTTAGATTACTAAAGAGACTATGTGTAAACAGTCATCATTATAGTACTCAAGACATTAAACAGCTTCTAGCAAAATGTATCAAAGCTTGCCGAGTCCAAAAATAGAAAACATCTTTCCCCTCTCCTACCCTACATTTCGCCCCTGTATACATCCTAACAGAGATAAATACAAAAAGAATTCGGCAAGGAGAGAGGAGATTCTTTTGCATTTAATAAATGCATATTTGTTTGATATGAATAGGGAATTCTGGTCCTTTTTACAACTACTGAAAGAAAAGAAGTACAGTCCTAAATTTCGTGGGTTAAAAAACAAAAATCAAACAAACAAACAGAAAACCCAACCCATCAAGACTTTGGGAGTTCTGACTCCGTGGGAAGCGTGGGCACTGGTCCACCATGCTGAAGTGTGTTAGCCATGGACACAGAGCAYGTGAGTGCTGACATCAGACTCCTTAAAGATACAGAATCACTTCCCTCCTCCTAACCCCCAAAAGGCTGAACAGTGTATATTATGTTACATTTAAATAAAGGCAATAAAAATGCTGGGAAAAGAGAATAAAAGTACTGTCCTTATTTTATTTCCTTCCTTCCTTCCTTTCTTTTTTTTCTTTCTTTCTTTCTTTTTTTTTTTTTTTATTAGCCTAAAACTCTACCTGGTAATGAGATCAGCTCCAGGGCTGTGTGCATGGCAGGATGTGGTTAAGTGCCCCACAGCCCCAAACAACAACAACAGAAAAAAAAATTACTCAAACATTTGTAAGGTTTCTTTAATGTTTTACATGTGTGAGCCGGCTATCCTTACCCTAATAACAACCAAATGCTCTCGGGCTCTCCTAACCACTCAGGTCCACCTAGTTTACACAGTGGATAAAGAAGAATGAATTGAAAACAAGGATGGCTTGTGCAACAATGAGAGGCTCTTGGAGGAAAGCCAGGAGCTGCAAAAGCTGACTTCCAGGGCATGGAAAAGACCAATGAATTTGATTTGAAAAGTCAGCAGGAAAGGGAAAAAAACTGTAGTAATGAAAGTTGATTCCAGGGCCCAAGCAAGTTTGTGGACATATTCAAGTGGGTCTGTGTTCTATGACACAGGTCTAATAATTAGAGCACTGTTAATTCTTGATTTGATTATTCAGTAAACTTAACATTCTTATATCAATGAGTAGCTAGCCCTAAGTTTTTTTTTTTTTTTTGGATATATTCTTTATTTACATTTCATTTCCCTTTTCCTGGTTTTCCCGCCCCCCCCAATGTCCCTAAGTTGTTTATATATGTATATATACATACATATGTACATACGTATATACGTAGATACAAATATAAATACACATACATACATAGAGTTAAAAATATTTAAGAGATGATGAACTGTACTTTAGAACAGCACGTGTGGGTTCAAACAAATGTGGAGGCAAGAGCTTTGCCTACCTTGACAGATGGAACCTTTGCTACTCAAACTAAGCTATGAAAACAATTTACCTTGAAAGAATACTGAGGCTTTCTGAATTCCTCCAGAGTTGGAAAACAGAGCAGGAAGCACTTACCTTTCTCCTTCGTTTCCTGTAAGCTCACACTGACTGTAGATGGTTACGGGTTGATGGCTTCCAAGCTGTTTCTTTCCAACTGCAAGACTATGAACTTCCTTTTCTCAGGAAGACAAATTGAAACACTGTGAGTATGACTCCTAATGCTCTGTTTCCACTAATTTACCAATCAGCATCAGGAGCAATCTGCTAGCAAGGGAGGTAGGCGCTCTGAAGGACCAGTCTTCATTCATGTGAGCACAAAGAGGCAAGGGACAGTTTCTGGAAGTTCACACACAAGAGTGAAGAAGAATCAGCCACCTAAATGAGGAAGAGGAGAGGAAGAAAGGAAATAATAAAAAGTAAATGATAAAAATAATAGTAAAAAGCATGGTAGGCAGGTATAAAACCTGAATAATTGCTAGTTACATGTGCTTAAAATAAACTATCTTATTCTTATATATTTTTAATTGACTCCAATTATCTGTCATTTATTTTTTTTCCAAATTAGAAARATGGAAAGATCTTTCTCTTTTACGCAGTTTTTAAATGAAAATAATTTTTGTTTTGTTTTAAGCCAAAAATGGGGCCCTGAATATAGCCAGGCTCTCTGTAGCTTTGCAGACTTTGTAGAAAGATCAGTTGAATGAATACAAGTTTTCAATGAAAACAGGCTGGCCCTTCTAGAAAATGTCAACTAGTATCCTAAAGATGCTGTAAATACTTCTTTAAACGTCTACCATAAATATGTGCTAATGTTTTTGAGTAATCAACATACAAAAGGTTTAACACCAAATGTCATTTATTGTTTTAATTATAGAATAAAAATGTAGAATAAAAATGGAAATTAAATTGTGCTACATCTTTTAATGTATCTTGTATATTCACAATAGAAGACAAAAGAAAACTTTACAACCTGCATTCTTCTTTTCTTTTGTAGATTAGGGGAAACATCAGAAAATTCCCTTCTAAGTAAACAATCTACTAAAATATATTTATAAACACCATGCATTAGTTAAAATGGAATGATCATGACCAAACTGGCAGGATCAAAGGAGCTGGTCTTATTTCTAAGTGGATAATAACAGACATTTCCACGAGTCTCCATCATGATAGCAGCTCAAGGCAGCAATCCCAAATTCTGAAAGAAGCCATATGCCAACCATACATGCATGTGACATGTATTATTTTACACGTTTTTATTACCCTCCACAAAAGAGCCTATATTCATTTTTTTTTCATGCAGGCAATTGCATCCTCCAGAGATGAGCACAGCAAATGAAGACTCAAAACATCCCATGTTCCTCATTACAACTGTAAATTGAACATATGCCCTAGTACAACGTAGGCAGTGACCCCAGCTGCAGAACAACCAACTGCAGTGTGGCCTTAGCCCTCCTAAAGTTTGGTTTTAATTACCTTATACACATCTTAAATGCCTAAATCATCTTACAATTTTCTAAATTATTGAGTTATCATTTCTGTGGTCAATTTAAGCTGCTGACAATGCAAATGCACTCAAAGAAGTCTTTTCAAGGAGAAATAAATTAAAACCAGTTTTCCATGCGGTATTATAGATTTAGAGAGGGCTGTGTTTTATGGTTATGGGAAACATTGGGGTTAGAGGTCAATTATTAATTCAACTCAACATTAAAATATTTTAACATATGGTATTTAAACCAGAATCCTTAACAGACATTTTTTTCTGTGACATAAATCAATATGTTCAGACATAAATGGTATTTAAACCAATATCTGTGTAATTTGTATGAGAAACATATTTGTTATCAAGGACTTTTCCAGTGGGAAGCACTGAAGGAGTATGCCTTTAAATGAGAGTAAAGATGTTACCTTATGGACATTTCCTGATAAATTGAGTTCTGAAATCAAAATGCATTTTACATACTGAGTTTATATAGAAATCAAATGAAACTAAATTCTAGTCTTAAGCTGATATCTGCAGTCATTCCTCCCCAGTCACATGGGAGGGCTCTGTATTCCACCCCTTATAGTCCTAGAGAATAGTCAAGCCAGCCCATTTCCACAGGGACACTACATTTCCCTGTCTACTTCCCCTCTGTTTTAACTCAAAAGGATATTAAATAGCTTTCTGCCATGCATTTTATTTTTAAACTCAAGAGAAAATGGTGGCTATTATTGGAACCAATAATCTACTACACTTTCCAGTGACTAGTAATTCTATAAGGCTGTAAAGAGAGATTGTTGGTGGCAAGTAGCAAGATGATAATTCTATTTTTTTCTTATTGTTAAATTATTTACCTTATTAAAGTAGTGGTTTTTCAATTATTTAAACAATTCAGTTTGAACTCAGTACTAATGGGAAAACAAAACAAATTTTAAGCAATGGAACTATTACTGGTTGAATTTTTAATAGCAGTTAGTCCCTTGAATATGTTCCTATTTAGAAGCAAGGTCATTTCAGGGACAATGAATAAAAGCAACTTAGATATAGACTAACAACAAAACCCTCTTAGTCTCTTCAGGCTACTCTAACAAAACACTATAATTTGAGTGGATTCTGTAGACAAATGAATTGGACATATGTTCTACTAATTATTTTTACATACAAATATTTGAAAGTATGCATTCAAAAAGACATGACTATAAAATAATTGAGTTCTCTAATAAAATTTATATACTCTAGTGAGTATTGACTATTTCAAAAATACATCAGAAGATTGTGTGACTTCATCATAGAGATTAGATGCTGTTGAGTGACTGTGTGGGGGAGATGAATCCATTTATCCCAGTGAAGGAATTAATGACAAACCAAAGAAACCATTCTACCCAAGCCTATTTTGATGAACCACTGAGGTTTTTTTGCAATTTTCTATAAAAGATCTGATGTCTGAGAGGCTGCAGTATCACTAAATTCCCCAGTGCACCCTGTCTAACCTGAAGACAGTTTCACTAGAAAGTCTCCAGTCTCTCAGCAACCACTCACTGCTTATATAATCTTAGGGTATGTGGTATGGCCTTGTAAATCCTGTAAATTTCAGGTGCTTCCTGAACTTTGCGCATATCAATTTCCTGAATCCCATGAACCCCACTACCTTCCCTGAAAGGAAATGTTTCAGTTTAAAGGAAGCAGCTATACAAGACATGTCTTCAAAATTTCTCTCCTCAAAAGTTAACTTCACATCTTACTCACAGCTATTTGAACTACAGATAGGCACTTTGGCTTTAAATAATTCATCTTACAATTCTTGCTTTTTTTTAGACCTTCATATTAATGATAATGCTTTCTTTTCTAAACCTTTTTTGAATATGTCCCGAGACAACAGTGCATGAAACAATTACTTGTGTTTGTATATCCCAAAGACAGTGATCTTTTGTAAATATAGTCATCTCTGCTTAGCATCTTTCCTAATTTATTATTAGCAATGTTCTTGTTAATTATTTTGAAAATTTTATACAATATATTTGAACATATTCAACCCTCCCCAAACTCCTCCAATAAAAAACATTCCTTTATATCCTTTCATCTGATCTCATCAAACTTTGAGATTTCTCCTTTTATTGCCTTTGCCCCATTGAGCCCATTTTGAGTTTTCCAGCTAATCTTGAGAGTGGAGCCTACCATGATATGTGCTCAGCCTACCAGGAATCTTTCACTAAAATAAATAAATAAATAAATAAATAAATAAATAAATAAATAAATAAATAAATAAATAAATCTGACTCTCTCCCAGGAAAGAACAAATAAATGACAACAGTTCCTCCTCAGCTAGTAGCGGAATTTTGAGCCCACCCTACTCTCTCTGTGCTGGGATTTTGTCTGACTAGATTTTCCACAGGTTATTTGCGTATTACCACAATCAATATGAGTTCTTATGTGCAAATATCCTGCTGTGTCTGGAAAAATACTGTTTCCTTGATATTTTCAATCACCTTTGTCTCTTACAATCTTTCTTCCTTCTTCCTTGCTTTCTGAGCCTTGTGGCAAGGAATATGAYATAGATGTCCTATTTAGGACTAAGAACTCCACAGTTCTTAATTCTATGCACATTATCCAGTTGGAAGACTCTTAGTTGCCATATCCTGCAAGAAGAAGCTTCTCTGGTGAGAGTTGAAAGAGGTTCTGATCTATGGATATAGCCATAAGTCATTAGATCTTTTTTAAAAAAATATTATGTCCATTTATCAAAATGATAGTATTGAGCCATAAGTTAGGGCCTATAACCTGCCCCTTTTAACAGTGCCAGGCATGGGTTCCATCTCATGAAGTGGGCCTTAGATATGATCAAAAAGTCGTTGGTTACTCCTATAATATTTGTGCCATAATTGCATCATGTCTGTTAAGGCTAGTTGTTGCAGGGTTTACAGGAAAGTGAGARCGAGAATAACCTTTTCCCTCCAGCAATGTACATAGCATCCTCCAGCACCATGAACGCTAGGTGACAGGGATAGTTTCCAGATTGAGTATCAGCTTGATTTCTCCATGTTTTATGATTCAAGGAAGTGACATAAATATAGCAACAGGGCTCTGCTACATCCTAAGAATAAGCATGAATATGGGTATAAGCCTGAAATTCCTCACCTCTGTGTCACCTCATTGGCCAACCTACCGGGAAGATACGGTAGAAAGGATGAGGCAGAAAAATTGTAAGTTTTGAAGCCTCCCTAAAATATTTCTTTTATGTTACTGATAATTAAGCAGTAACTTAAGTGTGAA